>JBBPBX010081401.1:0-15963 GCA_038048925.1 Garcialebias charrua | reverse complement strand
TATATATATACATATATATATATATATATATATATATATATATATATATATACATATATATAATACATATATATATATGTAGTGGACATGACCATGTTCACTTTATTACATCTGTGTACTTTTGAACTGTTCCAGAGATGATCTTTACTGACCTCTCAGTAAAGCAAGACATTTATCACAAAATCATTCCATTAGTTGTAATCAGAATATAGTCACCAAAAGAGACTATTTCTACCTTTGATTTTATTCTAATGTAATCAAAAGAATAACTTTTGTCATTTTCATGATATATGTTATATGCTGTTATTCTTTAAATGTGAAACATCAATGTGTCATTTCTGCAAGTGAAAAGGTGTCAAAGTTCAGCTAAAATGTCAAACTGACTTACACTGAAATTGTTTTTGTCGAGTTTCAGCTAAAACTCTCATCTAGCGTCTGAAAGTCTCTCACTCAGATACTTTTCCTAAACAATTTCCTTCTCTGTGCTGAATTTCACCTTGAATAGTGATAACGAGTGGACCAATGAAAAAGAGACAAGTTTCTCTCCTCTCTAAGTCTCTTTTTAAGTTCTAACTGTGCGGAAACGCTTCAGTCTTTGAATGGACAGAGAGTTTGAATGGACGGAGACCTGAAAGCTCTCTGCCTTGCAGCTGGTCAAGCTTGGTCAAGAGCCAAAGACTAACTTGTCAGCTAGAACTGATGGACGCCTCCATCCAGTTCCCCGAGCAAAAGCTCCAAAGTTCCTAATGAACTTTCTTTGAGAAACATCTCGTCTTGAAGTCGGCCAGAAGCTGCCACATGTTTCTGACGGCTGACGCGGATCCGAGGAGACGTTGGAAGTAAACGACCAGTTCAGACGTACGAGGGCCGGAAGGACTCTGTGCACCTGGGAGGCTGGTAATATCTTTATCAGACGCATCGTCAAAAGGTAAAGCTGTTTACAAACGTACCTGGGATTTAGCCGAAGTCGGATGGAAAGTGTCATCTCTGGTTACACTCGAGATAAATAACTTAATCTCTCCAACCTCTTATTCCTCCTTTTCCCTTTCCCTCTCAATCTTAAGCTGGAAACTATTTTAAGCTGAAATGCCCCTCAGACTAAATATGTGTAACATCTAGTATTTATGTCTGTTGTGTTAAATCAAGTGTGCTGACGTATTTGAATTGAAAGAAAGTGAAATCATGTCAATCAAGTGTAATGGTGTTAATTTAGTTGATTTATTTTAAATAAATGATAGTGTCTCTTTGACATATCAAACTAAGTTAACGTGTCCATTGTCACTTAATGGCTCTGTTTATTTATCCATCATAAAGATCACAGAAATATTGAATAAACTGAAAAAGAAGAGAATCCGTGAAATTACTATTCAATCTGAATAAGTAAATTAAGGTAAAAAGGAGGTCAGTATTAAACTGACCCCTCTAAACCCTTTACATATATATATATATATATATATATATATATATATATATATACAAAACTTTGCCTGTAAACAGCTGGCAGTCCCTGTTTCTCACCCCAGCTTCGAGCTGAGTGTTTTTGAACTCGGACACTCCCCTCCGGTTCTGTGCACGCTCGTCTACAGGCCCCCGAGATCAAAAGACTTCATCAGTAAATTCTCTGACTTTTTGGCTGATATCTCACAGAAATACGCATACCGTAAAAACCGCTGTATTATACGCAGTTTTTTTGCTCATTTGAATGTCCTGCGTATTAAACACCGAAGCGTATGATTTATGGATTTTTTTCCATATTTTTAGACCCATTTTTCGCTCTGATTTCTCCGTTTTACATTTTGGGCAAAAAGGGTGCAGTACCAGTTTCGGCCGCTATGGACGCTCTGGGTAGCAGCAGAGGACTCAGAGAGTGAAGAGGAAGAGGACTACTTCCAGATGTTTCTAGCCAAGTAGCTGCTCATGTGTTCGAAAAAAAGCCTCCTTTGGTCGGACTGACTCTGTCGCTGCTCGCCCTGGCTGTGGATGTACCGGTAGCTGTTTTTGTTAGCAAGATACCGTAACTTATAAACCACACCGCAGATTTTTAAATCCAGCTGATTTCACATTTGGTTGAGCTCAGGGAACTGTCTAAGGTAAGGTAAGAAATATATTCTTTTAAAGGGGACCACAGATGCAAAATTCACTTTTTAATGTTTTTTTACTCAACTTTGGGTATTTACTTCATAAAAAAACAGTCCTTGTGCCAAAAAAATGCACCCAGTGGTTTATTTACTCTAAGTAGATTTATTTATTTTTGATAAATACACCTGGATTCACACTTCCTGCAGTTATTGACGTCACAAGCCGTAGCCAATCACCTCAAACCTGAGTCCAGCCCCTCACCTAGCAACCCCTGGTTAGGCTCAACCCACTTCTGTATTAAACACATGACTGTTGTTTTTCATGATTTCATCTCATCTTTTGTTTATATGTTCTTAATTTCATGTGTACAGCACTTTGTTGCAGCTGTGTTTTTTTTAAATGGCTTTATAAATAAAGTATAATTGTTATTTTTATGTTTTAGTTCAATTTTTAGTGTATTTGCGATCGCTCCCAACGCGCAGCCGGCAAAAATTAAACGAGCGGACCCCCGGCGTAGGGACCTGCGGCAACGGGACCCTCTTCTGGCGCGATGGAGCGGAGCTTCAACTGTACAGCCTCGCTGCAGCCTCGCAGCAGCCTCGCAGCAGCGAGGACCTTCTCCTTACGGATTAATTTACGGGAGACACTTGGTGAACTTTGTGTTGTCTTGACTGGAACAGCGATAACTCCCAAAATCTCCGCGTGCAACGAGCGGAGCTGGCGAACACCGGAAGAGGAACAAGCTAACATTAGCATCGGATTCGGGTGGTCTCATGCTAAAAGGAGCAGCTAATTGCGGCGCGCTCAGACGGGTTTCGGTAAGTTATCTTAAGCTAGCACTAACAGTAAGTCAAATGAGTAATAAAAAAAGAGCTAATTTTAAAACAACAACACATTACAGATACTGGCTGTTACAGAGGGCGTAAACAGATCGTTGAAGGGCGTGGACTTCAAGAAACCGGTCGTTCAAAACGAAAGTTAAAAATGGCAGAATTAAAAAGGGTATAATTAATTATCTAAGAATTATTTTGTGTATTAAAATGAATTAATATTGTCAAGATAGCACACAGACATAACATAAAAATTTTAAATACCTATATGTGGTCTCCTTTAAGCGTTTATTTAACTAAATTTAAAGAAACAAAGCGTCCGGTCCGCCCCAGACCGCCTGCCTAAAATTCGGCCAACTTTTTTTTTAATCCAGCTGATTTGAACATTTCATTAAACTCATGAGTACGTCTACTATAAAGTCAGCTCAGAAATATTTTTTTAAGCGTTTATTTAGCTAAATTTAAAGAAACAAAGCGTCCGGTTTGACCCGGACCGCCTGCCTAAAATTCGGCAACTTTTTTTTTTTATCCAGCTGATTTGAACATTTCGTTAAACTCAGGAACACGTCTTCTATAAAGTCAGCTTAGAAATATATTTTTTCTCGCAAAGAAATAATTGTTTTTACCGTGTTTCTTTGTGAAGTTCTTCGTACTGGCTTGGTCCTGTCGCCGCCATCTTGATCAGGACAAAGCTGACGCGTCGCGTGGCGATGACGCGTATTAAACACCGAAGCATATAGTGTACAATTTTTTCGTGTTTATTGTTAATAATTTGACAAAGCGTATTAAACACCGGAGCGTATTTTCCTCCGGCGAATACGGTACTTGCTTTTATTTGGTGACTTTAATATCCCCGTGTTTTGTCAGGAGAAGCGGACTTTCTAGATCTATTGGACTCTTTTAATTTAACTCAGCAGGTAACCACGCCCACCCAGGTGCAGGGGAACACGCTCGATCTTGTTTTAACACGTGAGGTCTCTGTGGCTAATATGGTAATCAGTGACAATGTTTTTTCTGATCACATGCCTGTGTTGTTTGACTTCACCCCCCCTTGTCCTACCGCTAAACCGTGTGCTTCTGCACGTACAACTCGGGCCATTAACCCTTTCACTGCTGCTTGTTTTAATGAAACTGTTAAGTCTGAGAGGATCGAACAGCTTCTGGTGTCTCCTTCCACTGAGGAGCTAATCTCTCAGTTTGACTCCATCTGTTTAAATGTTCTGGACTGTGTTGCTCCTCTGAAAACCAAGAAAACTAAACTTAGATCCGAGCCGTGGCTGAATGACGTCATTCGAGCCGCTAGACAGCAGTGTCGCAGATTTGAACGAAAGTGGAGGAAAGACAGACTGCAAGTTTCGTTTCAGATATTAAGGGAGAGCTGGCGTCACTATCAGAAAACCGTTAAAGCTGCTAAATCCAAATTATTTCCGACATAATTGTCTCCAACTCCCACAACCCCCCGAGCTCTTTTCGCCACCCTGAACACAGTTCTACACCTCAGTGAGCCTTCACCTCTGGAAGCCTCAACTGAACTGTGTGAAAAATTCCACCATTTCTTTTTAGAAAAAGTTGCGAACACCCGGGCACTCATTTCTCCACCAGCTCATGTTCCATCCATCTCATCTCAGTGTGTCGCTGTGTTTGACCAATTTGAGCCCATCACTCTGTCCACACTGGAGCAGGTCATGTGCAACATGAACCCGTCTGGTTCCCCCTTTGATGTGGTCCCCCCTCGACTTAGCCTGGCCCTCGCCTTCCTGCACAGCTCCGCTCAATTCTCATTTCCCTTCACTGCACAGTCTGGGATTTCTCCCATTAACAACGATTTCTCCGGTAGATTTTTGACCGGACCAATCAGAGAACAGAAGGGGCGGAGTTTTGGCCCCTAACCCACGCCCCCACCTGTCCCAGCGCGCAGAGCCCTATAAAGGGCTCTGCCAGCGCGCAGCCAGCGAGCAGCCGCATGTTCTCATTCAAAGCGATGCAAAGCGATGCAGGACTGTTTTATATGTGATATAAATGTATTAATTTCCCCTTCTTAATCCCTTATCTGGAGTTTTCTTTTGTTTTTTTGGCCAAAAGTCAAGTGATCGCTCCCTTCTCCCTCCTCCTCCTCCTCCTCTCTCTCCGCTACAAGGAAATGGCTGAGGTTGTCACGAGAGAATTAAACTCGGGTTTTACGTTGCTGCCCGAGTCCCTGCAGATTTTCTGGTCTTCTGGTGAGCTGGACCAGCGATCCATGGTTTTATTTTATTTTTAAAAACGTTTTATTAACATATAAACACAGAATATGTAGGCAGCGAGAGAAAAGCTGCAGGAGGCGGAGCTGAAGTCAAGTTCAGCAGACACGGGGGAGACCACGGGGGAGCAGCCATATATGGCTCTGAGGGGAGGGAGCAGAATGCTTTTCCCTGTTCCTCAGCAGAGGCCAACGCCTCCAGGAGAAATCGTTTTCAATGGGAGGAATGCCAGACCCTAGTCCGAAGCAAAGTGAAGGACAAGGGTCTGGCTACCCTCGACTACTAAAGGAGGTTTTCCCTACACTGGGTCCTTGTATCCTCACTATTGTGAACAGCAGTTCATCCTCAGGTGTGGTCCCAAATTTTTTTTTAAATGCAGCTGTCCAGCCTCTACTGAAAAAACCTAACCTTGACCCCTCGGTGGTGTCCAACTTCCGGCCTGTCTCCAGACTCCCATTCATTTCCAAACTATTGGAAAAAATTGTTGAGTCTCAGTTGAAATGTTTCCTGGACGACCACACCATCCTAGAGTTGTTTCAATCCGGCTTCAAATCTCTCCATAGCACTGAAACTGCTTTGCTGAAGGTCTTTAATGACATTTTCATAGCCACAGATGCAGGTGATTCTGTGTTGCTTGTCTTATTGGACCTTACATCGGCCTTTTACACCATCGACAACAACATCCTCATTTCTAGGCTGGAGCAGTGGGTGGGCATCACAGGGCCTGCCCTCAAATGGTTTGAGACCTACCTCTCAGACAGAACCTTTTGTGTCAATATCAAAGAGTTCAGTTCAGCATCTACAGCGCTTCAGTGGGGGGTACCACAGGGGTCCATCCTCGGCCCCTTCTCTTCTCATTATACCTGCTGCCACTAGGTGCTATTTTCCGCAAACACAAAATAGCCTTTCATTTTTACGCCGATGATTGTCAAATTTACTTTCCCCTGATGCCGGTTACCCACTGGACCCGTGTCGGAAGCGGCCGGTTTACATTAAAAGTCTATGTGGAGAGGCGTCGATGCGTGGCGTATCGTGAAGCAGCGCGTTTTGAGTCTTTGAAGCGGCGCGGCGGCAAGCTGCAGTTCCTTTCCGCGCATGCGCGCGTCCAAAGCAACCTATGCGTCGAGCCGCCAACGTCAGAAAATTCGATCTCTGGTGGCTCGACGCGTCCAGCAAACAGTCGGGAGAGCCTCTGCTATGTGATTACACAACGACAACAAGATTTTTTTGGGACTTTTTAAACTTACCGGATCGAGCCTCCATGAATTGGAACCAAACTCCGGTAAGAAACGTGGCATTTTTACAGTTGCTACTGTCCTCTCCAGTGTACGATCACCCCAAACATAAAAAAAACGTTTTAATCTCGACAAAGACTGTCGGAGCTGCAGTTCGGCTCGTAGAAAACCCACAACACACACAACTGACCCGGAAAACGAGCTAGACCCCTTCCCCTCTGCCTCCCCCCAGTGCGCGTCATCAGACGGTCTTCAGTGGCTTTGTGGGAACGTGACAAGCGGCCAAAAGGGGGCGGCAGAAGCGTTCTGAAAGTCCTGGTGGGTACCCGGCATGAGGCACAGAGGCTCTAGCTCTATTCAACCCCTTCTTGACTGCCTGACTGACATCCATGATTGGATGGCCTCAAACTTCTTAAGTTTCAATCAGAAGAAATCTGAAGTCATGTTGTTCCATCCCAACAGCTCACTCTCGAACCAAGACATTGACCTTCTTTCCCTAGCCCCCCTAGAAAAACAATAGGTCACTAATCTGGGGGTGACAATGGACCCTTCCCTGAAACTTAACAGTCATGTAAACATGATTGTTAAATCCTGCTTTTTTCAGCTGAGGCGGCTGTCTAAGCTGAAGCCCATACTATCCAAAAAGAACCTGGAGACAGTAATCCATGCTTTCATAACATCGAGGCTCGATTACTGCAATTCACTTCTGTTCGGAATCAGTCAGTCCTCCATTGCACGGCTACAGCTGGTCCAGAATGCTGCAGCCCGATTCTTAACTGGTACAGGCCATAGAGAGCACATTACACCAGTTTTGGCCTCCATGCACTGGCTACCCATTCACCTTCGAATCCGGTTGTAGAGATATAAGGAGGGTCAATATTAATACTGACCTCTTTACCTTAATTAACTTACTTATTCAGATTGAATAGTAATTTCACTGATTTTTTTCTTTTCATTTGGTAAATGCACAGGTTACCGTGAGATAATATTTATTTCCTCTAGAGCACTGGTTCTTAACCTGGGTTAGATCGAACCGCAGGGGTTCGATGAGCCGGTCTTAGGGGTTCGGTGAAGCCTCTGCTTACACACTTGTGTAAACATCGTTGTGACCGGTGTTGCCAAATAGAGTCCCACCCGCCCAAAGCACTCTCTACCCGCAAAAGTCAGAAGGAAAATCGCGGTGAACCGCCCAATCTGGCAACACAAGATTCAGTGCAGTGATGCGGAAATATAACGCGCGCATGAAGTAAAGGCTGTACGTCGTGTGTTTACAAACGGTAAATATGTCGGGCAAAAAAAGAAAGTGGTTGGACGAATATGTCTGACATGGATTCACTTGTGTCACGGAACGGGATGGAAGTCAGCGTCCGATCTGCATGATATGCAACACGAAGTTGAGCAACTCTAGTCTGGCGCCGGCAAAACTGAAGGAACACTTCATGAAGATGCACAGAGACGGAGAATACAAGAACACAACGCCTGCTGAATTCAAGGTGAACGAGCCAGATATGATGTTGTTTCTATGCTAATTTTAGCTTTTTAAGCTAATTCCACATTTAATGCTCTTATTAAAAAAAATGTCAGCCTAATTCAGCAAAAATGTGCTCTCTCAACTTCATTCTGGTGATGCTTCTTTCTGCTATTTTAGCTACTTTTCAGCTGAATCTTTTTTCTAATTTTAGATTTTCTTCAGATAATTTCCACATTTTTGTGCTCATTTCTGCTTCTTTCAGCCTAATTGGGCACATAGATTCTTTTTGCTTTCTTCTGCTAATTTAAGCTTATTCTACCTTTTCAGCAACATTTTTAGTACATTTTTTCTGGTTTAAGGTAAATTAAATTTTTTGTGGTAATTTCTGACACTTTCAACCTAATAATTACCTTTTTTTGTTAATTTCAAGGTGAAACGAGCCAGATATGATGAAAGGGCCACTCTGCCTGCTCTTGAATTTGTACCTGTTAGCAAACCGATCCTCGCAGCATCGTACGAAGTTGCTTATTTGATCGCAAAGCAGGGTAAGCCACACTCCATCGGTGAAACTCTCATCAAACCAGCTGCATTTTGGGGGATGAAACTCTTATTGGGCCAGAATAAAGTTGTTGTGAGTTCATGCACTGTGTTGGTTTTGTTCTTTGAGCAAGGTGATGTTGTAGAATTTGGAAAAAAAATCATATTTTATATATTAAAAAAGAGGGGTTCGGTGAGTGGCCATATGAAACTTGAGGGTTCGGTAGCTCAAAAAAGGTTAAGAACCACTGCTCTAGAGCCTTTAGTAAGTGGTCCAACCCAGTCGATCTGGAGGTCAGACCATGGGAATGCAATGCCTCTGCTTTGCAGTGGTGCTCTGTGAAGTGGTCTGGTTGGCTGAAACTGGCCACAGACCACGCACCCTTCAATGTAGTCCTTGACATCCTTTTTCATTCCAGGCCAATAGGCAATTTGTTTTAATGCCGTCAGCGTGGCTTTATCTCCTTTGTGTCCTGCGGACGGGAGATCATGGGCATGAACTAACATCACCCCCCTTTGGTCATGGGGAACCACGAACACAGGTGAGGACGTTGGTCCATGAGCGAAAGTTAGGATGCCCTTGATTAGTTTTAGCTGTTTGCGCAGCTGGTAAAGGACTTTAAGGTCTGGATCGGAATCCAGTTCGTCTTTAGACTGAGTTTTTTTGTCTGGGTCAGTCAGGTATAGGGGTGGGCATCGTTTGAATTTGAGAGATTCCGGTTCCGATTCCGATTCTTCGTTTCGATTCCGATTCTTTTCGATTCTTGGTTCCGATTCTTTTGGTAGGCGGGGTTACAAAAAGACGTGTCAATTCAATTCAGTTCAGTTTATTTATCCACAATATTCCTACGCCCCATGACGCTTTGCGCGAAATGTGCACACGACTTCCGGTTGACCGGAAACACCGTTTGTTTACATGCGAGTAATACAGTTGAAGACAGTCCAAACTTTGTTGTTTTAGTTCATTAAAAATGTGGGAACACCACTCGTTTTGTTAAAAGAGGAGGGACAAATAAAAAGAAATTACAGATGTTACCTGATCGCGCAGACATAATTTAAAACTACATAAATAGCGAACGCGTTTGCTCCGGCCTCTCGGCTAAGGTTTGTTAGCAGCTATCTCGGCTAAAAGTCCCGGTCGCGTCTGAGATCTATCGTTTTAAGACAGTAAATCTTCCAAAACTCTCATTAATAAACCCTCCCCGAATAAAAAGATGTTACCTGATCGCGCAGACATAATTTAAAACTACATAAATAGCGAACGCGTTTGCTCCGGCCTCTCGGCTAAGGTTTATTAGCAGCTATCTCGGCTAAAAGTCACGGTCGCGTCTGAGATCTATCGTTTTAAGACAGTAAATCTTCCAAAACTCTCATTAATAAACCCTCCCCGAATAAAAAGATGTTACCTGATCACGCAGACATAATTTAAAACTACATAAATAGCGAACGCGTTTGCTCCGGCCTCTCGGCTAAGGTTTATTAGCAGCTAACTCGGCTAAAAATACCGGTCGCGCCTGACATATATCATTTTAAGACAGTAAATCATCCAAAACTCTCATTAATAAACCCTCCCTGAATAAAAAGAAATTAGATGTTACCTGATCGCGCAGACACAGCCATAGAGAAGGATGCAGGAACACTCTTTCTTTGTTTTGGGTCCGTGTTGAAAACACTGTTGTTTTAGCCAAAGATTTAGCTTGGTCCGGTTGTTGGTGCAGCCGCGAACAGCACAGCAGGTACCTGAACCCCGGTAGGACATTTCAGTAAACGTTCCGTTTAAACAAAAGCTGTGTTTGCTCCGATAAAATGAATGAAAATAACTTTCAAAAACACCCGCGATCCATACTCCGCCTATGGAATACAGGCACTTCCGGTGTCGGACAGGAAGTACAATGCACATTCGCTTCTACAGTGACACCCTCAGGAATATTGTGGATACTGTATAGTTCCAAGTCACAACAGAAGTTGTCTCAGGGCACTGAACAGAAACAATCAAATATAAAAATAATAAGTTAACAGAAACTTTAATATAAAAATAATGGTAACACTATTTATCTGAGGAGACTACATTGAGTTTAACTCCATGTTATAAAAAAGCTACAGTAGTTAGCCAGAGTTATTTCAGGATGAAATAATTTGAACTTCTGTTTGAATTTAATGCTATGAACTTTTTCCTTTTTGTTACATTTACTATGAATTTCTCACAGGGCAGATTAGAGCCAACATGAAGCACTTTGGTGTGGACTTGTTCCTGTTGAAAGTGCTTTATAAATAAAATGGTATGGTATGGTATGGTAACATGGAGGACTCACCAACATATATTATTATTATTATTACTATTATACATATAATATTGTCCAGTGTCTGATGCTGCAGTCATGTTACTGAGCTCCCACTGATGGGCTAACCTGGTTCCACCACCAGCAGCAGGATCTTCAGACAGAACAGCTGGTGGGATGTCCTGGTATCTGCAGCCCTCTCTCCATTTGTTTCTTCATGGACATGGAGCTGTGACATTATGTTGTGCCTCTTCCTCAGCAAAACGCTCCTCCAGTGGAGACTTTCTGGACAGACTGCAGGAAGTTCCTAAACAAACAACAGGTTTATCAGTATTATCAGTAAAAAGAGATTATTAAATCATTTTTAAGACTGAGAATGTGTACAATTATTAGCTCTGTTGTTATTGCCTAACTAACCTATTCAATAATTCTTCAAACTGTGACATTCACTCATAATGGAATGAAAGAGAACATAAACAGAAATTATATAATACTGAAAACTAGAGACATTAAGACATTTTAAAAGACACAGAGAACTTTAAATGGATTAAGAATGTTAATAAGTGTTGGATTTGAGTGCAATGTAAGTGCAATCCATGGTTGAATCCACATCTGAAAAGGGATGCAACCTTTTCACAACATATGCTGTAACAGTTCTGTGGCACTCTTAATTCAGTTACACTGACGTTTTTACCTTGGACGCTGGTGAACACTGTGAAGCCATTTCAGGTCGTTTGTCTAAGAAAAAATACAAGCTAACGTTAGCATCGTGTTTGTATTTGAGCTGACTTACCGCTTTAAGCAGAGTATAACTTGTTATCTGCCTTAATGTTGGTATGAGATGTAGTTTATAGTTTATTTATTTACCTGATGGAGCCGAAGAGGTAGCGATTAGCGAAAAGTTCGGCGGAGCGTTTTGCAGACGGACCACTCTGTACTTCCGGTCGGATACGAAGCGAAAATAATCCGGTGGAGCGCGTCAAAGACGGGACACTATTTTACTTCTCCACCCTCCTTTGCATGATAGAAAATTATTGCAAGTGCTGCACTGACCTGACTGGTCATTTTCTTAATTAGTACGCTTTTGATCGCGGAA
Source organism: Garcialebias charrua (assembly GCA_038048925.1). Taxonomy (NCBI): domain Eukaryota; kingdom Metazoa; phylum Chordata; class Actinopteri; order Cyprinodontiformes; family Rivulidae; genus Garcialebias; species Garcialebias charrua. The sequence goes on along the minus strand of JBBPBX010081401.1, from coordinate 4,196 downwards.
TGCATACTTCCGGTTGATTCTTCTTCGTTGGTTTTCGGCGGCGGCTACTTCCGGTCGGCTAACTAGCATCGAACATAGGAATCGCAAATTAATATTTTGAACGATTCCGGGAAAACCGGACAGTTAGTCCCGGTTCCGAACGATTCTCGATTCTCGATAGCCAACCCTAGTCAGGTACAGTATCATGGAGTTGATAGCAGGATCCGACTTCTGTAGTTGGATGGTGTCTGGGTCAGTCAGTGCGGGTCGTACAGAGACTGCGTTGTCAGCAGGTCTGGCCGCGGCCTGTGCACGTGTGACTGCCATAACCTCAACAGCAGGTTGTGTTGACAGAGTCTTGATCAACCAGGAGGAGTCGAAGGACCATAGAGGACCTTCGTCGGCTCCTTCTTTGGCTAAGGAATCTGCAATGTCATTGTAGTGCTTGTCATCGCCTGGGACTCTAGAATGTCCTGGAACTTTCTTCCAGTAGATCTGTAAGTCGTGTGATGTCACCAAGTGATCACATGCCATGAAAAGCTCTTTGTGTTTGACCACTTTTCTGTCGCTTGTTAGGAAACCGTTCTGTTTCCACACAGCGAGGTGACAAGCGAAACTCAAACGAGCATAGTTAGAGTCAGTGCAGATGACTAGCGTCTTGATGGAGCGTTCTACTACCATCTGGAGAGCTATTAGGATTCCTGCAATCTCAGCGTACTGAGAAGTCTGAGAGCCTAATTTGTAGCTGAAAGTTATCTGTTCTTGGTCTTGGAGGAGACTCCTCCAACACCTGCCCTACAGATTTTGTCGCGGAGGAATGAAGATCCATCCACGTACAATGTTGTCATATCTTTGCAGATATTGTCATCAAAGAAGTGGTGGTTCGGGTCTTCAGTTACTGGGGTTTTTACCTCAGCCAACGGCTGGGTGGCTGGTACATCTTGTGTACACTTTTGGCAGAGTGCCAAGTCTGTCCCCAGATGTGACTTCTTGTTTTGACCATAACGTATGTCTAGGTTAAAACTTTGAAGCGCCATGAGCCACGTTGCAACACGTGAGTTTGTTACCACACCATCTCTGATGCGTTCGCTGTTTAGAAAAGTCACTGGCTGGTGTTGTGTTTCCACAATGATTTTCTGTCCACCAATGTAGCTGGAGAAATGTTTTACTGCCCACACTGTGGTCAGTAGAGCTTTCTCACAGTCTGAGAATCTCAACTCGGGGCCTGCCATCGTCTTGCTGGCGTAGGCCACCACACGCTTGTCTCTGTCGTGTATTTGGTACAGACCTGCACTTATGCAATGAGCTGAGAAGCCCACTTCCAAGTAAAACTCTTTGTTGTAGTCTGGGTAGACTAAACATGGGGCTGACTTAATCCTGTTTATAAGAGCGTCCATTGCCTGCTGCTGTTTGTCAGTCCAGACAAATGGAACGTCTTTCTTTAGGAGTTCAGTCAGTGGCTTTGCAAGGTCTGCATAGTTCTCTATGAACTGGTTCGAGTAGTTACACACGCCAAGAAAACTTTGTAGTTCTTTGAGATTGGTGGGGACTTTGAGATTGTCAAGGCCTTGGGTGCGAGTCAGTTGTGGTTGTACTCCGTCTGGACCTACAAGTAGGCCAACGTAATCCACCTTGGTTCTGCACCACTGGCATTTCGACAGTGATATTTTAGCACCAGCAGTTGTTAGCTGATTCAGAACGTGGTCGATCTCAGCCAAATGTGAGTCCAGTGTTGGCTGCCTCAAAAGGACATCGTCCACATAAATCAGTGTCCCACGCTCGTGGGCGTCTGGACATGCTTTGTTCAGGAAGATGTTGAACTCTGCAGGTGAGTTAGCGTAGCCAAAGGGACACCTGTTAAAGGTGTATTGACGGCCACCAAAAGTGAAAGCTAGTTTGTATTGATCCTCGTCGCGCACAGGAATGGTCCAAAAACCAGAGGCGATGTCGAGGGTCGAAAAGTACTTACCATTGGTGACCTTGGGCAATTCCTGTTGGAGCTGCGTCATAGGCCATCTGGATAAGGGAACTTGTTTGTTTAGCTTTCTGTAGTCTATAGTGAGTCTCCACTTACCATTTGGTTTTAACACCGGCCATAAAGGCGCAGAGTAAGTGCTGTTACAGTATCGGATGATACCTTTTCCTAACAGGTCATTAATGATTTCCCTGATAGGTTGATGTGCTGCCAGAGGAATCTTGTATTGTCTGACAAATGCAGGTGGAGCATTAGGCGGGGTTGGGATGCTCACTGTGTGGAGCGTGGTCAACCCACAATCCATCGAGTCAGTTGAGAATGATTTCTCATATTTTAGAAGAACTTTGCGAAGTTTGTCCCTTTCTTCATCAGTTTTCAGGGCGTCGGCTTGGGCGACCACCTGGTCAATCTGTGAAGCAATTGAGAGGGGTTCTTGTTCTTTGGGGAGCTCCAGTGAGTCCCCTTCAGTGTCGTAAAACCTGTCAACAGGTAGTGCACTGTAAGTTTGAGGGCCTAGACTGTCTCCTTTGTTGAAACCGAACCTGTGGACAGTGTCCTGGTCGGACTCAGTGGGGGAGAAAAGAGCTATGGCCTGTGTTGGTTTTGTGAACAAGACTTGCCCCGTGTGTTGACTTGGGATCAAGTTTTCTGGGAGTCCTCCCAGAAATGGAATGCTTAGTTCAAAATCATGAAAATCAGTAGAGATCAACCATCCTAGCTGTGTGTGTTTTGGGATCAGCACCTCTTCTGTGCTTGTGTTGCACACAGCAACAGTCGTGGTTCTGCAGTCGAGGGTCACTTGGCATGTGGCCTCCATGGACAGTCCTAAGTTGAAAAACATAGGAGATGGTTGAAAGTATGCCTGTTTTGTGCTAATAGCTTGTCCTTTCATGATGTGAATCATCACTGGCTTGTTCATAACCTGAGGTGGTACCACAGTGTTATGGCTGTTAGCAACCTGGCAGACCTCTGGTATGGTCTGTCCAGCCTTAAGGTTCTCTGTGGTTAACACAGGAGAGTCCTTCGTGGCTGTATCTAGTGACCACAGTGCATTGTTGTTGATGTCCACTCGGACACCTAATCTTACCAAAATGTCGGAGCCTATGTAGGTTGCATGTGGTAAGTTCGGGACCACGAGGAACGGGTGATCCAGTTCTCGTTGGTTCCAGATTAGTTTCAGGTCAATGATCCCTTTTGCGGTCATTACCTGTTTATCGTTGGGGTCTAACGAAAAGCGGAAAGCTTTTTTGTTCATTCCTAGACCCAACTGTTTTTTAACCAAGGTTCCATAGAAAGCTTGGCTGATCGCTGATTTCTCCGTCCAAGGGGACAGAACAGCATCATCGGTGTGGGATCCTTGGATCTCAACACCTTTGACTACCTGTGGTAGGTAGTGTTCAGTGAGTGCCGACTGTTTCAGCTCGCAGAGGGGGCTCTCTTGTTGGGCCTCTACTGCCTCACCTGTAGTTGAAGGTTCACCACACAGGGATTGTGCTCTCGTCTGAGCATTCCCTTTTGCCTTCCGCGGTACCTGCCGTTAGACGGTCAGTGTTACTCTGTGTAGGCATATCGATCGGCAGTGGTTGACTCACTCTGGTCCACATTGTCTGATCGCCATAATCTATAACCGCGTCGAAGCGGTTTATAAAGTCTTGGCCAACCAAAAATGGGCATGAGTCAACGGTGGACACGTATACCGGGTGGTATAGTGTCGTCTCACCAATCTGCATGTGAACCATTGCTATAGCTGTTAGGGTTGTACTCGTCTCCGAGAGGCCCTGCAAAACTATAGCACATTCTTTGAGGGGTATTTCTCTGTCAGTACTGCTAGTGGCGGTCCTCAGCTCATTGAACAGTCTGGCGGACATAATAGATATGTCGGCGCCACCGTCTAGGAGAGCTTCATGTGTGAGGACACCTTCAAGTGTAATTGACAGGTAAGCCTTCTTAGCAGACCCCTTTCTGATAAAGTTACACAGGAACCTCTTGGGTTTAGGCCAACGTCTCTTTTGACGTCCACCCCCTGTGCCATGTCGGATCATCTGACCCATCAGCTCAGAAGCAGCTGCTGTCGAGTCCGAATGTCCGGATTGCGACAGGCCACCGTCGTTGACGTTCGAGATTTGTCCCTTTTCTGATAAGGGGCTCGCATAATCTGCAACAACGATGTCAGGGTGACTGTTAGCATCTGTGACAACGTCGTTATCTATCCGCTCGGAGTGTTTGTCAACGACAGTGCTGC
>JBBPBX010081400.1:3302-15963 GCA_038048925.1 Garcialebias charrua | reverse complement strand
TGTGGCTCTGACTGTGTCCGAAAGAGCTGCCATCTCTCTGCTTAGAGCCTCCATATTCTCAATCAGTCCACTCTTCTGCTCCTCTTCCTCCCTCAGAGTAGCCAGCCTGGCCTCCTCTTCCTCTGTTAGAAACTGGTGAAGCTTCTTAAACTGCTTCTTAATCTGCCTCTTTGTGAGTCGAGCCTGGACCTTCACATGTTCTGCTGTCTGATCAAACTCAGACTGAACTTTCTTCTTGACCTCCTGCTTCTCCTTCAGTGGTTTCATAGATCTCAGCAGATCCTCTTTGAGTTCCGTTGCAGCTTCATCGATGGGTCTGAACCTGTGGTCGGTGTGTTTCTTCGAGTCTCTGTAGACGATATAAATTAAGGAGGACCACTTTTTTTTATTTAGAGATAAATAATAACACTATTAATAAAATCAATAATGAACAAATAATACTTCAGCTCTCAGCTCCTCCTCTGTGGCTCTGACTGTGTCCGAAAGAGCTGCCATCTCTCTGCTCATAGCCTCCATATTCTCAATCAGTCCACTCTTCTGCTCCTCTTCCTCCCTCAGAGCAGCCAGCCTGGCCTCCTCTTCCTCTGTTAGAAACTGGTGAAGCTTCTTAAACTGCTTCTTAATCTGCGTCTTTGTGAGTCGAGCCTGGACCTTCACATGTTCTGCTGTCTGATCAAACTCAGACTGAACTTTCTTCTTGACCTCCTGCTTCTCCTTCAGTGGTTTCATGGATCTCAGCAGATCCTCTCTGAGTTCCGCTGCAGCTTCATCGATGGGTCTGAACCTGTGGTCGGTGTGTTTCTTCGAGTCTCTGCAGACGATATAAATTAAGGAGGACCACTTTTTTTATTTAGAGATAAATAATAACACTATTAATAAAATCAATAATGAACAAATAACACTTCAGCTCTCAGCTCCTCCTCTGTGGCTCTGACTGTGTCCGAAAGAGCTGCCATCTCTCTGCTCAGAGCCTCCATATTCTCAATCAGTCCACTCTTCTGCTCCTCTTCCTCCCTCAGAGCAGCCAGCCTGGCCTCCTCTTCCTCTGTTAGAAACTGGTGAAGCTTCTTAAACTGCTTCTTAATCTGCGTCTTTGTGAGTCGAGCCTGGACCTTCACATGTTCTGCTGTCTGATCAAACTCAGACTGAACTTTCTTCTTGACCTCCTGCTTCTCCTTCAGTGGTTTCATGGATCTCAGCAGATCCTCTCTGAGTTCCGCTGCAGCTTCATCGATGGGTCTGAACCTGTGGTCGGTGTGTTTCTTCGAGTCTCTGCAGACGATATAAATAAAGGAGGACCACTTTTTTTATTTAGAGATAAATAATAACACTATTAATAAAATCAATAATGAAGTTATTTCATGAGTGACTGGAATGAAATCCCTACCTTGTCCTGAGAGTAAATTATAGCTTCGATAATGATACTACAGTATCCACTTTGCACTGCGTGCCTGCATAGTTGGTAACAGGAATGCGTTTGCTGGCAGTGGCACTAGCCCATGCAGGAATTGTCCGTTTCACCTTCTTGCTTTTGGATTTCCCATACTTGTAGCCATCCTTCATCCTTAGAAGGAGAACAAAGCAGTGTGTTGAGCACTGGCCAGCCTCGCAGTCCGGGCATTTCACATCTTTCTCATCTTTTTTTTTCTCCCTCCACTCCCTCTTCAGTAGTGTCTTCATTCTTGTCCGTATTCGCGTCACCTGAATTCTCCCCCTCCTCATCTTCGCCTCTTGCAGCTGAAGATGCTGCCTGATCTTAATCAGCAGAGGGCGACTCCTCATCTGAGGCTTCTGGATCGTTCTCTGCAGCCGCGGAGGGTGCCTTCTCCTGAGTTGGAGTCGCTGTTGCATGGCGAATCGGCATAATGGGAGCGTTACCTTCAACTTATCCAGGAAAATGTATGTTTTGAAGAAAAAATCTCTGCACGATCCTTTATTTCGATTCCGCTGTTAACGAGCACCGTCCCGCTTGGATCGTTGGTCCAAACCAACTTGTTTTACGTCTTCTAACGTAGGATCATCCTGATTAGTTCAAGGCTGTCAGAAAGGGAGCCTTCCAAGAAAAAAGTGACTTCCTGTTCTGAGGGAGCGGGGTTTCAGTGACAGCACAACATGACCACAGAGAATTGTTGGGCATCTGACATGGATCACTCATGCCAAGTTTGGTGCAATTCTGTTTTTCATTGTGAAAGTTATAGCGTTTTAAAATGTATGGCGAGAAGCCAAACGTTGAGGCAAGGCCACGTCCCTTCAGCATATATGAAAATACAAGTTTTTGATGAATTTTCACTCACCCACATCTTAAGTGCATATTAACCAAGGTTGAAGTCAGTCGCTCAAAATCCCTAGGAGGAGTGCATTAAAATTCACCATCAATGAAAAGTGAAAAACAGCCAAAAATTACCCTTTGACCCAAAATGGCTGACTTATGGCCGAACAGGTGTCCCTGTGATGGACTGGAGACTTGTAAATGTGTCCTTGTGATGGACTGGAGACTTGTAAATGTGTCCCTGTGATGGACTGATGTGATTTTTATATAACTAGGTCATGGAATCTCTGCAAAAAAATCCTTTGCAAAAGATGACATTCTTTTGGAATATCGAGGTGAACTGATCACCAAGGAGGATGTGAGAGGAAGCATCATGTTTACGATGAATCACAGAAAGTGTTTTTGTTTGAATTCTACTTCGATGGAAAAATATTGTGAGTATGTATGAGTATGTAAGAATAACCTATCATTGTGTCTGACATGACTTATAAAAGGCTATTAATTGTAAGGTAATTTATAGTGCTGGCAAGAGTTTTTTTTTTTTTTAATATGCATTATGCATTTGTAGTGTTGATTCAGCAAACGAGGACAGGTCGCTTGGAAGGCTTGTAAATTATGACCATATAAACCCAAATGCAAAGATGAGGTACATAATTGTAAACAAAAAGCCCTATCTATGTTTGTTTGCAACTAAACCCATCAATGAAGGAGATGAGATCACCTATAATTATGGCGACTCAGAATGGCCATGGAGATGCAAGGTGATTTAAATTTTACTTTTTGAATGTAATCATGCTTAAAAATATTTTTTTAATCATACAGGTTTACAACATGTGTTTCACCACAATATATTTTCAATTATTTCCTACTATGTGATCAAAATCTCAACAGAGATTACATGGAATGTCTTCTGATGTGCAAGATTTTGAGGCACCACCTCCAACAGAGGTTTCAGTTGCTAACAAAACATTCTGTAAGAGCAAAATAAAGGTATGTGCAAGTGCATCGAGGAAGGATAGTTGACACTGAAAAAGTACTCCTTTAAAGAATGTCATTTTTCTATTTTTACTATTTACAGAATAGCCATAAATATGATAAACCAAACAATCGTGTAATGGTTCTTAATTTTTGTGATGTGATGGACTGGAGACCTGTCCAGGTATCCCTGTGATGGACTGGAGACTTGTCCATGTGTCCCTGTGATGGACTGGAGACTTTTCCCTGTGTACCTGTGATGGACTTGAGACCTGTCCAGGTGTCCTTGTGATGGACTGGAGACTTGTCCACATGTCCCTGTGATGGACTGGAGACTTGTCCATGTGTCCTTGTGATGGATTGGAGACTTGTCCCTGTGTACCTGTGATGGACTGGAGACCTGTCCAGGTATCCTTGTGATGGACTGGAGACTTGTCCACATGTCCCTGTGATGGACTGGAGACCTGTCCAGGATGTCCCTGTGATGGACTGGAGACTTGTCCACGTGTCCTTGTGATGGACTGGAGACTTGTCCCTGTATACCTGTGATGGACTGGAGACCTGTCCAGGTATCCCTGTGATGGACTGGAGACTTGTCCATGTGTCCTTGTGATGGACTGGAGACTTTTCCCTGTGTACCTGTGATGGACTTGAGACCTGTCCAGGTGTCCTTGTGATGGACTGGAGACTTGTCCACATGTCCCTGTGATGGACTAGAGACCTGTCCATGTGTCCCTGTGATGGACTGGAGACTTGTCCACGTGTCCCTGTGATGGACTGGAGACTTGTCCACGTGTCCCTGTGATGGACTGGAGACCTGTCCAGGATGTCCCTGTGATGGACTGGAGACTTGTAAATGTGTCCCTGTGATGGACTGGAGACTTGTCCAATGTGTCCCTGTGATGGACTGGAGACCTGTCCAGGTGTCCCTGTGATGGACTGGAGACTTGTCCACGTGTCCCTGTGATGGACTGGTGACTTGTAAATGTGTCCCTGTGATGGACTGGAGACTTGTCCATGTGTCCCTGTGATGGACTGGAGACCTGTCCAGGATGTCCCTGTGATGGACTGGAGACTTGTAAATGTGTCCCTGTGATGGACTGGAGACTTGTAAATGTGTCCCTGTGATGGACTGGAGACTTGTAAATGTGTCCCTGTGATGGACTGGAGACTTGCAAGGGAACCGGACTTGTGATCTGAAGGACCCTGGTTCGAGTTCGAACCCCGGCCACTACACACCTTGGGGTGTCTATGAGTGCATACCTATTTCCCCAGCTCCCCGGGCGCTGACTACGGCTGCTCACTGCACCACTTGGTGGTGGTTGGGTTAAATGCAGAGAACAATTTTGTCTGTCAAGTATGGGAAACATACACAGATGACAAAAATGTGTAATTTATATATTTTAATTTATAAATGTGTCCCTGTGATGGACTGGAGACTTGTAAATGTGTCCCTGTGATGGACTGGAGACCTGTCCAGGTGTCCCTGTGATGGACTGGATACTTGTCCATGTGTCCCTGTGATGGACTGGAGACCTGTCCATGTGTCCCTGTGATGGACTGGAGACTTGTCCCTGTGTACCTGTGATGGACTTGAGACCTGTCCAGGTGTCCTTGTGATGGACTGGAGACTTGTCCACATGTCCCTGTGATGGACTGGAGACTTGTCCACGTGTCCTTGTGATGGACTGGAGACTTGTCCATGTGTCCTTGTGATGGACTGGAGACTTGTCCCTGTTTACCTGTGATGGACTTGAGACCTGTCCAGGTGTCCTTGTGATGGACTGGAGACTTGTCCACATGTCCCTGTGATGGACTGGAGACCTGTCCATGTGTCCCTGTGATGGACTGGAGACTTGTCCACGTGTCCCTGTGATGGACTGGTGACTTGTAAATGTGTCCCTGTGATGGACTGGAGACTTGTCCACGTGTCCCTGTGATGGACTGGAGACCTGTCCAGGATGTCCCTGTGATGGACTGGAGACTTGTAAATGTGTCCCTGTGATGGACTGGAGACTTGTAAATGTGTCCCTGTGATGGACTGAAGAGTTGTAAATGTGTCCCTGTGATGGACTGGAGACCTGTCCAGGTGTCCCTGTGATTGACTGGAGACTTGTCCACATGTCCCTGTGATGGACTGGAGACTTGTCCATGTGTCCTTGTGATGGACTGGAGACTTGTCCCTGTGTACCTGTGATGGACTGGAGACCTGTCCAGGTATCCCTGTGATGGACTGGAGACTTGTCCATCTGTCCTTGTGATGGACTGGAGACTTGTCCCTGTGTACCTGTGATGGACTGGAGACCTGTCCAGGTATCCCTTTGATGGACTGGAGACTTGTCCATGTGTCCTTGTGATGGACTGGAGACTTGTCCACATGTCCCTGTGATGGACTGGAGACTTGTCCATGTGTCCTTGTGATGGACTGGAGACTTGTCCCTGTGTACCTGTGATGGACTGGAGACCTGTCCAGGTATCCCTGTGATAGACTGGAGACTTGTCCACGTGTCCTTGTGATGGACTGGAGACTTGTCCCTGTGTACCTGTGATGGACTGGAGACTTGTCCAGATGTCCCTGTGTCCCCCTTCAGTGTAGCCAGTCCAAAGTTGGACAGATTCTGGAAAAAGGAGCAATACCTGATCCTAATATGTCAGACACAAGTTTCCCTGTTTTTCCCAGCACGTCAAAATGGTGCTTTCCTCCTGACACAAGTAATATTGGAGAAAGCGCATTTAAAACATCAGGCCAAGCCACTTCTACCACATACTCAAAGGATAAACCAGACAGAAAAGATGAGCTTCTCAAACAGGAATCCTCAAAGCAGATTACATGTCTACAAAACTTCTGTTATGTTTGTGGTAAGCCACAAACTAAAATTTCACGCCATTTGCAAACACACCAGACGCATCCTGAAATTATCCAACTGTTTTCCCTTCACAAGGATTCTAAAGAGCGCAAAGTTTTATTAGAAAAATTGAGGAACAGGGGAATTCACAAGCATAACAATGCAGTTTTACAAGGTGGACAAGGGCCCTTGAAAGTGAAGAGAAAGACAAAAGCTAAGGCCGTAGATGGAACATTTATTCACTGTATCTACTGTGAAGGAATGTACGTTCAAAAGCAACTATGGAGACATGTCCGTAGATGCCCTTGTAAGCCAGAAAATATGGATATGGATAATCCACCTGGAAGAGCCAAAGTGCTGAGTTTGGCTTTGGCTAAAGAGTCTGCATTCTATCATGAAATCTGAAGTGGTGTTTGTAAGATCATTAAAAGTATGAAACCCGACGATGTTACCTCAGCTGTGAGAAATGACCTGTGTATTATTCAGTTTGCTCAGTCACTCCACAACAGACATGGACAAGACCCCTCAAAATACGACTACATGCGACAAAAGCTTCATGAAGTTGGCCGTTTGTTGATATGTCTGCGCACAAAATATGCAATACATAACCTAGAGGATGCTGTGAAACCTGCTAACTTCCAGAGAGTTGTGCAAGCAGTAAAGACTGTGTCAGGCTTTGATGAAGAAACACGTTCATACAAAAAAACAAGCCTTGCCATAAAACTGGGACATACACTGAACAAAATCTGTAACCTTGTTCATTGCCGAGCACTCATGGCAGAAGATGAACAACTGATGAAGTCGTCAGACGCATTCAAAAAACTGTGCTCATCAAAATGGTCAGAGATGGTGTCTCATAGTGCCCTTAGCACTTAAAATCATGCCAAATACAATAGGCCATTAACATTACCATTCACTGAAGATGTTAAGCTTCTGCATCAGCATCTGAATAAATCAGGAGAAAATGCCTTTAACACCTTGAAAGATGAAGCCAGCCCCCAGACTTATGCAGAACTTGCAAAAGTTACACTTGCATAGGTCATTGTGTTCAATCGTAGACGAGCAGGAGAGGTTTCAAAGATGCACCTACGAAGTTTTATGGAGCGTGACACCACCAAGCTCCATGATGATGTTGCCATGGGTTTGTCAACGGTTGAACAGAAGCTCTGCAGCCATTTCACTCGGGTTGAAATCATTGTGAAAAGAGGCCGAAAGGTTGCAGTTTTACTCGCACCAAATGTGGTGGATGCACTGACTTTATTGGCAAGTAAGAGAGAGACATGTGTTGTTTTACAAACAAACTTATTTCTATTTGCAAGACCTAAATCAATGAGTCACTACAGAGGACAGGACAGTCTGCGTGTTCATGCAAGCCAGTGTGGAGCATAGCACCCAGAGTTCCTCAGGTCAACACAACTACGGAAACATGTAGCCACGCTCTCACAAGTCTTGAACTTAAAAAACAATGAACTTGACCAGGTTGCAGACTTCTTGGGCCATGACATCCGTGTTCACAGGGAATTTTACAGATTACCAGCTCCCCCAACACAACTGGCAAAGATATCCAAGCTACAGGTTGAAAAAAATATGGAGGAACTTTTTTTTTAAATAAAGTATTTAAAAGTGTAACACAGATTTATACAATATTAATACATAATACAGAAAGGTACATACCCCAGATACTGGTAGCATACTGGTTATTTAACCAGTATGTATATTTTGTACCAGACTATTCTATAAAATGACATGTTATCTTGTACTCAATTGGTATGTACCTGGTACCTATGCAACCTGGCTTTATAATGAAATGACTAATAACCTAGTTGCCTGGTATGTACCGAGGTCTTTGTTACAATCAAAAAAATGTGTTCAATAAAAAAACAACTGGACTTTTATTTGTAGCAGAAGACGTTTCGCCCTTCATCCAAAAGGCTTTCTCAATTCTAAGAGAAGAGACCTGTCCAGGTGTCCCTGTGATGGACTGGAGACTTGTTATTATTATAACTTGTCAGTTATTATTATTATTATTATTATTATTATTATTATTATTATTATTATTATTATTATATTACTTAAAAATGTGTTCCTGTGATGGACTGGAGACCTGTCCAGGTGTCCCTATGATGGACTGGAGACTTGTCCACGTGTCCCTGTGATGGACTGGTGACTTGTAAATGTGTCCCTGTGATGGACTGGAGACTTGTAAATGTGTCCCTGTGATAGACTGAGACTTGTCCAGATGTCTCTGTGTCCCCCTTCAATGTAGCCAGTCCAAAGTTGGACAGATTCTGGAAAAAGCAGCAATATCTGATCCTAATATGTCAGACACAAGTTTCCCTGTTTTTCCCAGCACTTCAAAATGTTGCTTTTCTCCTGACACAAGGAATATTGGAGAAAACACATTTAAAACATAAGGCAAAGCAGTCTGCATTCTATCATGAAATCTCAAGTGGAGTTTGCTATTTATGAGACTGAGCTGAATGCAGCACCTCAGACTGAGGAAGTCTTTATTTAGGGCCTTGTCATCAAATTTATCAGTGAACTTAAAAGGTATGTGGAGCTTTATTAGTGTTAACAAAAAATACAATTTTTCCTATTTATATAACTAGGTTGAGGAATCTTAGCAAATAAATCCTTTGCAAAATATGACTTTCTTTTGGAATATCGAGGTGAACTGATCACCAAGGAGGAATGTGAGAGGAAGCAACAGGTTTGCAATGAATCGATGAAAGTGTTTTTGTTTGAATTGTACTTTGATGTAAAAACTGTAAAAAAAACTTTGTCGAGGAAGTCTTCTTTTATAAGACTGAGCTGAACATAGCATGTAAGACTGAGGAAGTCATTCGTCCGAAACACGTCTTCAGTCTGAGGTGCTGCATTCAGCTCAGTCTTATAAATAGCACCCTCTCACAGTGGATCAACCAGTTTGCAGGTCCTCCTTGATCATGAGAGCAGCTGGTTTTGGCTGTTCAGCAAACTCGTTGATCCACTGTGAGAGGGTGCTATTTATAAGACTGAGCTGAATGCAGTACCTCAGACTGAGGAAGTATTTATTTATAAGACTGAGCTGAGTACAGCATCCAAGACTGTGGAAGTCATTTGTCCGAAAGGTTTCCTCAATCTGAGATGTTGCATTCAGCTCAGTCTTATAAATAGCACCCTCTCACAGTGGATCAACCAATTTGCTGATGACAGCCAAAACCAGCTGCTCTCATGATCAAGGAGGACCTGCAAACTGGTTGATCCACTGTGAGAGGGTGCTATTTATGAGACTAAGCTGAATGCAGCACCTCACACTGAGGAAATCTTTATTTATAATACTGAGTTGAATACATTATCTCCAGACTTGGACAAAAGACTAAACATTTCCAGTTTTTTTTTTTTGCTTTTCTTTGTGTTGTTTTTTTGAATGTCCTGAGGACCAGACTTAGCTTTTTTGATTATTCTACTAGAATTATTGAGCATTCATCAGGGTATTTTAATTTTAGTATGTGTCTTGTTCAACAAGCTTTCTAGTGTTTTATGTTTTCATGTAACAAATGTGATGCCCTGTGATAAACTTGCGAACCGTGAAAGGTGCACCCCGCCCCTTGCCCTATGATTGCTGGATATGGGCACCGGCGACCCCCGTGACCCAAAATGGAAGAAACGGGTAAAGATAATGGATGGATGTAGAAAATGGGCAATGTTTAGGCTGATGGTCCTCCTTGATCATGTGAGCAGCTGGTTTTGGCTGTCATCAGGAAGTCTTTATTTATAAGACTCAGCTGAATACAACATCTCAGACTAAGGAAGTCTTTATAAGACTGAGCTGAATACAGCATCTCAGACTGAGGATGTCTTTCGTCACTCGTAAGTTAGGGATAACCTGTACTTTACAGTGGGTTGTGGTGAACCGTGTAAAAAAAGTACAATTTTGTTTTAGAAATATGTACAAGTTTATAATGTTAATGTTTTATAATATGTAAATATGTCATCTCAGACTGAGGAACTCTTTCATCGCTCGTAAGTCGGGGATCACCTGTACTTTACAGTGGGTTGTGGTGAACCGTGTAAAAAAAGTACAATTTTGTTTTAGAAATATGTACAAGTTTGTAATGTTAATGTTTTATAATATGTAAATATGTCATCTCAGACTGAGGAACTCTTTCGTCGCTCGTAAGTCGGGGATCACCTGTACTTTACAGTGGGTTGTGGTGAACCCTGTAAAAAAAGTACAATTTTGTTTTAGAAATATGTACAAGTTTGTAATGTTAATGTTTTATAATATGTAAATATGTCATCTCAGAAGTCTTTCATCGCTCATAAGTCAGGGATCACCTGTACTTTACATTGGGTTGTGATTAACCCTGCAGAAAAAGTAAAATTTTGTTTTAGAAATATGTACAAGTTTGTAATGTTAATGTTTTATAAAATGTAAATATGTCATCTCAGACTGAGGAACTCTTTCGTCGCTCGTAAGTCGGGGATCCCCTGTACTTTACATTAGGTTGTGATTAACCCTGCAGAAAAAGTAAAATTTTGTTTTAGAAATATGTATATAATGTTAATATGTTTTATAATAATGTAAATATGTCAACAGAATTTAAGTTTTTATTTTATTTTATTTGAAACATTTAAGTTTTATTTTATTTTAAACATTTGAAGATTTGTTAGTGAATATAAATAAAGTATGTGCCTAATTTGTTTAATAAAATCAGTTCAAAAAACTGTTCTCCTAATGCAGTGTCCTGTCACATTTGTGTGTTTTATGTTAATTTTATGTTAAGTAGGCGGAGTTTAAATGTCCCTTTAAAGACCCCATAATGCATGTTTGTCCTCCTGTCACATTTGTGTGTTTTATGTTAATTTTATGTTAAGTAGGCGGAGTTTAAATGTCCCTTTAAAGACCCCATAATGCATGTTTGTCCTCATAAACCACATTTTTTGACGTCCTTGTAAACCACACTGGAGTCTGGGTGGTAAAACGTGCTGTGAAGCTCCTATCGGAAAGCTAAAGTGACCCAAATTTTTTTCAAAATTTTTAGAGTGCTCTGAGCTTGGTCCCAGGTCGCTAGGACCTCGGGAAGGGGTAGACCCCGTATTACACCTTCGGGCGGGTTTGGCGAAAAAGTCCGGCTAAACCACATTGACAAACCTGTGTGTGTGTGTGTGTGTGTGTGTGTGTAAGACATTTAATATTGTTGTATGACAAACCAGTGAATGCCTACAGCACAATCAATTTGATGATGTCACGTGCACTGTTAAGTTTAAAATTTGTGAAAATTTACAAATCTGCACTGTTTGAGAGTTGGTGTTGTGTTAGAGTAAATGTCATGAATAAATTTGACATTAAACATAATCCAAGTTGTAGTGTTACATCATTTTCAGACCCTTTTTGGCATCTGCATTTGGTAGCAGCCAAAGTGACAGAGACCCTGCAGAATAATGTAGTATTTTAATTCCACGGCAGACAAAGCTCTGTAGTCTTTGTAAGGAGGTCTAGGGAAAAATTATTGATTTTGGTATCGGTTATCGGCAAAAAAAATTGCATATCAGATATCGGCCAAAAATCCAATATCGTGCATCCCTAAAATAAACTGAATTGAATTTGTTAAACTGTCCAACAATAACTACTGGAATGATTCAGCCTTAAAAAAGGTGATCAGCTGTCATTGGAGACAGTGATGCTCCACTGAGGAGGTTATCATGTTGTGGGCAAACTTAATCCAAGTTCATTGTGCTGACCATACAGCTGGATCATTACTGACCACGCACTTGAGAGCAGCTAAGTTCCTGGTTTAATTGTTCTGTCTAACTCATTTGAGTGGAGTGGCAGTAATATCCAGAGGAAAGGCTTAGGCAGGCTCCCAGTGCGTAACAGAAAGACTTCCAAACTTTTCATTTAACCTTTATTTATACAGACTAATCCCATTGAGCCTCAAGAACTCATTTACAAGAGAGAGCTGATTTAAACAAACAAACAGTGGACAATCTTAAAAATCATTTGAAAAGATAAATGGAAGAAAATTATATTAAAAAGAAAAAAAAAACAGCTACATTGATAAGCAAAGTAAAGTACCAAAACCAGGAACATGTCTGCATTGGTTTTTGTCATTAACTTAACAATTCACAAACTTTAAAGCACCACTGTATGTACAGACCCTTAATATGTACAATCTTCCATAGTTTTATACAAATAACTCAGTTTCCAACATCATCCTTTCTTTCACTTCAATTTAATTCTGTTTATTTATATTTCTCCAAGTCACAGCAAAAAGTGGTCTCAGGACACTGAACAGAACCATTTGCATACATAAAAAGTTGAGTAGTAAAAGTTATGTAAGGAAGCCAGCAGATTGTGTTGTCTTCTTTGTGTTGCAGTCTCCCAGCCTGAGCAAGCACAAAGGAGACGGTTGGAAGGAAAAACTCCCTTTAACAGTCAAGTCAAGTCAATTTTATTTATATAGCACAGTTAAAACAGATAAACTGTTATCAAGGTGCTTGATAACAGGACGAAACCTACAGCAGAACCAAGTTCAGGACAAGTGGACATCTGCATCGACTGGCTGGGTTTGAGAGGACAGGAAGG
>JBBPBX010081399.1:0-15963 GCA_038048925.1 Garcialebias charrua | reverse complement strand
ACAGCTTCCATTCAGAATTGAAAAAGACTTCTGGACAGAAGTCGAAACGTTTTCTGCAACAAATAAAGTCCAGTTGATCCTGTATTGAACGCCTTTTTTGATCACACGGTTCACTGTGCTCCAGCCCGTGAACCAGGAAGGAGCTAAAGGATTAGGCTAGACAACAAGAGGAGCTCGCGTTCAAACTCTTGTGCCTTGATAGACCAAAGTAGCCGAGTAAAGTTGAGTGCGGGCCCAGAAGGACTCTGTTTAATGGGGCCACTCGGTGCTAGGAATATGCACACATAGAACAGACACCTAGAACGATAAAAACACTACATATTAGAGTCTCACATTACACGAAGAAAACTCGGGAACATAGGAGGACATCCCCGAGCACCCAAGGGGAATGCCCCTGAGTACGTGTAATAAGTATATTAATGTTTCTGTGATGGTGATATAAATCTGGTGTTCTTTCTCTATTTTTGTGTGTTCAAGGGAGACAACTGCCTTGCTGCTGGAGGATGAATTTGGGAACTCAAGGTTCATAATTCTGCAATATCCTAAGCGCTTACTATTAATATCGTTCATAGTTTGCATATATTTCCTTATATTCTACAATTTGCATATTAATAAATTCATTCGGGTCTGGAGGACCCACTGGACAATTGGCTGATAAAGATCTTCGGTCACTGGAAACAGGTGTTTGTATCTATAATGGTATCATTGGCTATTTTCTTAGGCATACTTATAACTTGCGGGTGCTGCTACGTGCATTGGTTAAGGTCTTTGACGGTTAGACTTATCACGTCCACCCTGGAAAAGAGGGTTCCTGAAGTGATGCGACAACGGTTTTTGTTAAAGAACTATAACTTGGAGGATTTTGAAAAAACGGATTAAATATTGTGTATATATGCGTTTAGCTGCGGTATCAGGTGTGTGATTTTATTTCTTTTGGGGTGGACCTCAGCAGAATGAGGTCCAAAGGGGGATTGTTGTGAAATAAAAATATATTTGTCTTCGTGTTTTACATTTATTTTGAAGGAGTCTTTACACGGCGTTCAAAATTAGTTTCTCTTATAGAATGGTAAAGGTTTCCTGAGAGGAGACAGGATGTGAGCATGTAGGCCCCTACTCATGTGAGGTGGTACTGAAGGAATGCTTGAAAGTGGGTCTCTGAGTGGTTTATGGCAGAAGGGCTTGGGTGCCTCTCTGTCAGTTTTATGACTTCACAGATTTATGACTGGCAAGGAGACACTAGGCCTCTTTGTTCTGGGTGCTGTTAAAGCCACACTTCCCCCCCCGTCAGCTCTCATGCGAGTTGGAAAATAAAGTTCTGCAGACTGAAAAAAGCAAATGGTATTTCCTGTCTTCTGGCAATAAAGGAGGGACAACAGTCTCTGAAACAAAACCCCCACAGAAGGGTATAAAAAGTCCCCATCCTCCAACAGCAAGGGAGAAGAAGTAAGCACACGGATCAGGTTGTATGTCTCCCTCTCTCCCCCTCTCTCCCCCCTCCTCCCTTCTTTTGTCTCCCTATCTCTCTCACTCACTCTCTGTCCACTTATTTTAATCAAATATAATGATTTTTTGAAATAGAACAAATGTATTCTGTGACTTTTAACTTATGATCAATTAAACTGGTTTGGAACTTTAAATGAGCGTCTGTCGTGTGTAAGTGTATCTCTCCTTCCTGTTCCAAAGTGAACCAAAAAACGAATTCTGGGACGGATAGAATCTTACGTCAACAGTTTCTTCTGTTGTCAGTGGACGCTTTATTGGGGCCCTGGATAGTGCATCTGCTGTGATGAGGGCTTTTCCAGGTACATGTACTATGTTGTATACAAATCTAAGCATTCGCAGCCGGAATCGCTGAATCCTGGGAGGTAAGTCATCCAGTGCTTTCGTCCCTAATAGTGCGAGGAGGGGTTTGTGGTCAGTTTCTATTGTGAACTGCACTCCGATGAGGTATGAACTCAGTCTCTCGCAGGCCCAGGTAACGGCTAGTGCCTCCTTTTCAACCTGGGCATACCGTTGCTCTGTTTCGGAGAGGCTTCGGGAAATGTAGGCAACTGGACGCCACTGCATACTTTCCTCCCTCTGCATTAAGACTGCTCCCAGGCCAAAAGACGAGGCATCCGCTGACACTTTTGTCTTGGCTTGTGGTCTGTATTGGGCCAAGACTGTTGGTGATGCCAGCTCATTCTTGAGCTTGTCGAAGGCTGTCTGCTGCATATGACCCCAGGTCCAATCATTGTCTTTCACCAGCAGGTCTCTGAGTGGTTTGGTACACTCTGCAAAATAAGGGAGGAATTTTGCAACATATGTCACCATCCCCAAAAACCGCCTGACATCTGCTGCGTTCTGTGGGACAGGCATGTCTGTAATCGCTCTGATTTTCTCAGGGTCTGGTTCAATGCCTGCTGCACTGACTTTATGTCCCACAAACAGAACTTCCGATTGTGCAAAGGTGCATTTCTCATTTAGTGTTAGTCCCGCCTCTTGGAGTCGTGTCAGGACAGCTGTGAGCCGTTCATCATGCTCTGCTTCATTCTTTCCCGACACAAGGACATCATCTGCATGGCATATAACACCGTCAAGGCCGGCCAAAAGCTGGGACATGCGTCTTTGAAAATGTTCTGGGCCTGAATTTATCCCAAATGGTAGCACATTGAAGCAGAAGCGGCCAAAGGGAGTAATGAATGTTGTGAATTCCCTATGTTGCGGTTCAAAAGTTGAAGGGAAGCTCTGAAACGAATGTGCAAGTTTTAGGCAGGTTTATTGTACATTATAAGAATAAACCTTACAGCGACCAACAGACCTCTCACCAAGCACAAGTCCAACACACACACATCTTCGAAGGCGGACCACGGTTTTATACCTCTAGATGACGTCATCGCCTCGTGGGACCAATCCTGGAACCGAACCGCCTTGGAACCGCCCTAGAACTTTTCTACTCTGTGAGTGATCCGCCTCTCAGCCAACAAGCTACCAGCTCTGTATGTCAATCATCCAGTGTTGTGTCTGTTGTATTATGCAGGCGTGTAACTGAAAAACTCTTCCCTATTGGAAATAAAACCCGTAATTAAAGGTTCCATCTTGAATATATTTTCACATTATATGGTGGAATTAAGTGAACATAAATCATAACGCATAATATGTGTGCTTCAGGTGTAATACTGATATACATATATTTTAATTCCCCTTTTGACATGACAAACATCATGTCAACAAAAACCCTATATGTACTATGTGCGTATGCAATTAAGAACTGGACACACAATGGAAATCACTAACATTCCCACCCACAACAATATTACATCTAAGTTACCCACCCAGAATATAAAACCCTTATATAAAAATAAGCATCAATACTAATTGGTAACAAAACTACGTAAGAAAATATATGGTAACCGTCAGAGCTTATATGCTGGAAACGCAAAACAAAACTAACAATCTAAAAAATAAATGTAACAAAAAGCAAAGAAATCAACCAAAAACAAAGAATAAAATAAAACATCAAATAAATGTAATAAGAAATAAACAAAACAAACAAAACAACAAATAAATGTAATAAGAAATAAACAAAACAAACAAAACAACAAATAAATGTAATAAGAAATAAACAAAACAAACAAAACAACAAATAAATGTAATAAGAAATAAACAAAACAAACAAAACAACAAATAAATGTAATAAGAAATAAACAAAACAAACGAAAATAAATGTAAAAATGAAACCATAAAACAAATAAAAATAAAAACTAAACAATAAAATGAAGCGGACTGTCCCTCCTATCAAACATCACGCCTCAACAGGGTATATGCAAGAATAATGAAGTTAAATTCAATACCTTTAAAAAGGCGTTCAATAAAAAACAACTGGACTTTAATTTGACCTTATAAATTCAATACTGTCTCAAAAACCCTTAAATTTCCCAAAATTTGATTTATCAACTCTTAACAACTTCAAAACATTGCATATACTCTGCTCCATTTCTGGTATGTGTTATCCTTAGCAAAGAATCTAAACTATGCTTTAGCCAAGTCAGGCCATCTCATCTTCATCATCATAGACACCTGTGAGGAGAAAAACCCTACACTACTCTGTTGACTAGTCTGATATCTGAGAAAAGCTCAACTGCTCTTATTCAGAGATGTCTGTGATAAGGGCTAAGACCACATTCAGAAAATTAACACTAAACCTATGATTAAACTGATCAGAACAGAAAACACAAAAATTCTTCCATAACCTGTTAAACTCAATTATCTTATTCACATCCATATACTGTATATATATATTATCTTCTGTACCAAAATGTTTATCACAAACAACTTCCTATCAGTAGAATCCACTGCTAGGCTGCTCTGATACCCCTTAACTAAGGTGCAGCTAATTATATTCTCTAAGAATCAAAATTGATAAAACTAAATTATATATATGGAAAAGTAGTGAAAACCCTATAATTTTTACAAAAATCTATGAACGCACAACTATTGAACTGCACATTCACAAGGCACAAACATATATATTCTCATTAATCTGTCTGAGACATTCACATTCTGTCTGACTCATTCATCTCAACAACCTTCAATCCTCACATTCATTCTTCACAGGCGTAAGAATAATCATATGTAACTTCAACATACGGTGTAAACAACAATTGAGAGGTTTCAACAAATATTGAGAAATCCTTGGCATTTAATATTAGTTGGTTAGTTAATGTGATTAGTTCTGCTCTGCTGCATGTTCCACACCTTTACCTGTAGGATAAAAAATGGTGCAGGGAAATAGATCTTCCCTTCATTGTTCACACTGCAACATTAAACATTCATTCAACATTAATTAATCTGCTGAAAAGGGGAGGAATGTAAACCCAGTTATGGTAAGGTTCCTCTGCTTGTCCATCACAGCTGTGGAAACATTGTAAAGTGCATTTCCCCTTTTCAAATATAAATTATTCACAATTTTATCTTACACGTTCTGTCACAGGGCTGACAGATCATCAGCAGTCCAGATTTGACCTGTAATGAAAAATAAGAAAAAGTCAGCACTAAATCTATATAAATTACCCCAAACATTCAGATCCAACCTGTTTTTAGGCACTTATTAAAATGATATTCTATAACTTTATCAAATGTATAACTGTTTCCAGCTCTCATCACTGTATGAAGAGTTAAAACGTTGATCTAATTAGGTATTTGAAATGGTGTGTTTAACTATACAGTATGTTTGTTATCTCCCATCCCCTTTTTTGAAACAGGAGGTAAACAAAAAACATCCTGTTACAAAGAAAACAATGGAAATGCTCATAACACAAACGTCATCTGTACTGCAGGTGGAAATACTACCAGAAAGAAAAAATAAAAACTCAAAACATCCGAACCCAACTACCTAGCATCAGACGTAATACTTCAACCATAAGACACATCCCCCACTAGACACATGTCACACCACCACGACATCCTATGTCAACACCTCCTTCAACACAACCTCTACTCCATCTTCTCCACTATCCACACCAAAGTAAGAGAGCTTTAATCCTGCTCCAACACCGTGAGCCTTGCTGCCCTTCCACTCGGTCTCCAGGACAAAGAAAACATTTACCTTCCTTCTCTGCATCATGCCAGCAAACTCTCCACCTTCCCCTCTTCTGAGCAAGAAGTTAGGGTCCTCATCACAAGATCTGTTGACATTGTCGTGAACAACTTCAGGGGAGCCTGTCTTAGCTGTCGTTGCAACCCACAGAGTGAGCCCTGTAAACAATATTCCAAAAGTGGTTACCACACCTAACCTCACCGCTAGGAAATTCATTCTTCCTGTAACAATTATGTACAACAAACAACGTCCCCTTTTTATGTAATGTTATTTTAAGTCTGTTTTGAGTTTTTCCTCAAGTTGTATCAGGCCCTGGAACTGGTCGAGATGCAGTGTCACTCTGTACAGATGTAACTCCCAGCTCCTCAGACACACCCAGTCCTTAAGATGCGCCCAGCCCCTCAGACGCGCTCAGCTCAGCCAAGTCGTCTCGTACCTGCTGTACAATACATTGAGAAGGGTCAGAATTTGATCTTATTGTGCACTTTCATACATCAAAACGTGTAGTCTCTCAGTCAGCTTCCCTCTTTGAAACAAGACGGCATTCACAAATCCGTCTTTTTCATCCACTACCAAGTGAAATGGCCAGGAGTAATCTGGACACTGCAGAGAGCACGCATCAAACAAAGCTAGTTCAATCTCCACAAATGCCCTGTCAGCTTCCTCCGTCCACTGCAGTGGGGACACAAAATTTTTATATCCCACAGCCGAAATGAGGTTCCGCAGAGGAGCCACCTTACGGCTGAAATCAGGAATGAAGTTCTTACTGTAATTGATCAGCCCCAAAAATTTTAACATCATCCTAACATTTGCTGGTTTAGAATGATTTAAAATGGAGCTTTTCTGAGATGGCGTCAGTTGCAGGCCAGAGCCAGAGATGAGCCTACCCAAAAACTGAACTTTTGAACGACCCACCTGTAATTTGTGTTTTGACACTTTAAAACCACACTGGGCTAGATGTCGAAGCACAGCTTCAGATGCGTGCATAATAGCTTCTGAAGTCGGAGCTGCTATCAGAATATCATCGACGTATTGGATTAAAACCACTCCCGGTGGCAAAGGCAAATCAGTAAGGACTTGCTTTAATACATTATTGAACAAAGAGGGCGAATCCACGAAATCCTGAGGTAATCTACTGTACGTGAATTGTTTCCCCTTAAAGGTAAATGCAAACAGATCCCTTGATCCAGCGTCCAGAGGCACACAAAAGAACGCGTTCGCCAGGTCAATACAAGTAAAAAACTTGTGTTCAGGCTGAATAGCATTCATCATAACATAAGGATTTGGAGTACCATAATTAGATGGAACAACAACCTTATTTATAGGCCTCAAATCATGAACTAAACGGTAATGAGATTTATCAGCTTTTGGTACCGGGTGTAGAGGTGTGTTCCAGCTCGAAACAGTAGGCTGCAACACACCAGCTTCCAGCAAACCCTTAATAGTTTGCTCTATACCGTCAATCTGCTCCTGTCGGAGTCGATATTGATGTTTATAGATTGGAACCGTGCCTGGCTTCAGGACGATCGATACAGGGTTGACACTCAGCAGGCCCACATCTGTAGAACTCCTGGCCCAAAGTGTATCAGGCAAACTGGCTAACAGTTTGTCCGTATCAACATGGTCTGTGTTTTCTCCGCCATGTGATCTAGGCAGAGAATGTTTCTCAGGTAACAATAATGTGAATGATCTGTGTGTGATCCTGTAAGTATCAGTTTCTGGAGAATAGTGTAAGTGTGGATTTTGTGTAGGCACCCATTCCCTTACAGCCAGACAGCGTCTCATCACAGGACCTAAATTCTTCGCATCGGCACCAGATACAACCATCAATGACACATGTGGAGCTGATACATCGCCAAGCATATACAGTTGCAGTAACGTTGCAGGCAACTTCACACCTGCCACCACTCCCTCCGGGGCCACATAAATGTCCATGATTTCAGCCACTGGAAATTCACCAGTCTCTTGACAATGTTCAAGCAGTCCTGTCCAGAGCACATCGTAGTCCCCATCACCACAAAGGTCATAGTTCAGCGTGCAATGTGCCACATCAGGAAGCGTGTCATAAGATCTTATGACATTAATCCAGGCGTTCCAGCTCTGCAGTGTGTCGTACAAGAGCGTAGTTGTAAAGTCAGGAACTGCTCCCCACCAAACTTCAGCTTGAAATTCGGCTGGACCAGACTCAGCAGAAGTCCCTTCAACCTGGAGCATCTGATGAATGGAGCTTTTCACTGTAGCACAGTACTGAACAGTTCCATCAGGAAAACTCAGCTGGACGTTGTCAGGACTCATCATCAAAGTCACGTTCTGATCACACAGAATGTCTCGTCCAATAAAGTTCACTGGACATATGTCAGAAATCAGGAAGGAGTGTTCAAAGCGCAGATTATTCCACACGAGAGCGGCCACTCCTCTGGCTTGATCGTGGGAGTGACGTGTTAACTGACGAATACCTGGCGCCTGTATCAACCATACACATGTGATTTCGGCCGTTAATGGTTAACGATACCAAAAAGGCTCCAAATACAAGACGCCACCTACTGCCGGACCAGGGCACCCCTATTGGATAGGATATTGGCCTGGGGCCTGATTATTGGCTCCCGGCATAGGACCATGTGGAGTATTATCTGGTGGTGGTGGATATACGTCATGTGGATAACGAGCTGGCGTCACCTCCTGTCTCGATAAATCCTGTTTGGTCGGACATTGAAAATGCCAATGTCCCACCCCGTCACACCGGTGGCACCTGTCCGTGGGTCGAGGGTTGCCCCTCGGACGTTTGTACCGACCCCTGCGCCAGGATGTGGATGGGCCCAGAGGTCTCTGTTGATATGAATTATCAGATGATGTAGGAGGACCCTGAACCTGGGGCATCTGGATTGCATTCACCTTTGTGAAATTAAGTTTGTCACGTATGTCTTTTAATTGGGCCTTAGCTAATTGAGTTTCAAGGGATTTTAATTCCCTGTCATCAGACTCCCTCTTATCAAAAGATTGATCAATAAAATGAACAATGTGGGCTGCCCATAAATCATAATCCATCTTTGTTAGGCCAACAACAGACGCCAAACTCTTCTTAACATCATCAGACAGAGAGCTCTCTACAGCACCTCTGAACAACAGTTGAGTCGTAGGATCAATCGTTGGATCATTTCCAGTTCTATTTTCCCACAAGAGCTTAACTCTAGATAAGTAGGTCGTGCCCCGTTCTGTAACAGCCGGAGGAATCTCACACAAGTCTGAAGATTTCATAGACGTCGGATATTTCTCTCGTATAATTGGCCATAAAATTTGAACGTGGTCGTGCAGTGTGTCACTGTCTGGGTCCAATTTAGTCCCAGCAGCCTGTTCTATTTCAGTCAAACTACCAAACGACGTGCATGCTGTGAAAACCCTCCTCCAATCACCCAGACATGGCACAATTCCGGCGCATGCCTCCAGAAAAGCGCGGATCCAAGCCGAACCTCCTTTCTGGATATCAGGCAAACGCTGACGGATCAACTCAGTATCCTGCAAACTAAAAGGCGTGTAAGTCTGTTTGCGGACTCCCTCAGCTGTGGTGGAAGAAACGAGAGGTAACATGAATTGAGCAGGAGGCGCTGCGTCAAGGCATGTGTGAACATTATCAGCAATTCTATTTAATCGACCTGAATTTCCTCGCTGCCAGCCAGTGACCTTATCAAAAGTTGTGGCAGGAGGCCTGAGGTCAGGACAAGCAGTTGGACCAGGACAGGTCAGTGGCACGGAGTCATATGAAGCCCCCAAAGATGTCACGCTGAAAGAAGCATCAGAGGACGGTGGACGAAACACATCACCTCCCCTTTGTTCACCCACAGAGCCAGGAGTGGTGTGAATACCACCCATCAATGTTTGCACATGGTCTTGTACCATATTCCTATTTTCTGCTGATTTTGTCTGTAAAATACCCCCTGTAACGAGAAGCAAGTCTGAGCTGGATCTAGTGTGTTCAGAACCAAGTGAGAGCTCTGCCAGATTTATGGATGATAGCTCCGTCAATGGCATTTGGTTGTGTGGATTTAATCCCACAGGTGCATACGGGGGAGGACGAGGAGGAGGAGGGGGAGCGGGGCAAAGAGGATGCGGAGGGGGAGCACAAGGCTGTTCAGTTTCAAGGCATGTCTCTGTTCCTGTTACGAGGGCCGCACCGGCTTTAATAGGGAGTTCTGCAGTACCAGGCACCAAAGTGTTATCTGCAGACAGCCATAAATCTGTTTGCAAGCCAACAACTTGTTTCTGTGAAACTGCTTTGTGAGCACTTCTCAGAGCAGGTTTCTGCCTACCTAGGATTTTGCACATTTCATCCACAAACAATAAGCAGTCCCTATGAAAGGCGTCCGCCTTCTGCCAGTCCTTATATTTCTTTCTACGCACTAGAACAGAGCATTTTTCCTTCTCATCCAACGCCAACCTCAAGGCTCTCTCTGATTGCACAAGAAGCTTATTCAGTCCAACAGCAGACGGACACGAATCATCCACACCAGGAAACATTCCTGACCGACACATGTTATTCACCCAAGAAACTAAACGTCTTTTCTCATCAAGAACATTCTTGACAGCTACCTTCCGACTCCATGAAACCCATAACTCATGCAAAACAGATCCTAATGTGCCAGGGGCACAAGTTTTCCAAGTTTGTATAGGTATGTCAGACATTATAATAATGTTATACACGTGTTTTACAAGGGTGAAGTGAGCAAACCTCCAGCCAGGACCATGGACAGCTGCAGTAGCCAACCAAGAAACTGCCTGTTTTAAATCACCCTCCTAAAACACCCAATAAAAATGCCACCCCAGAGCACAGCAGTGGTAGTCACTATCAGACTTCACAATTTGACCTACTGCCGGCAAATACACCCACTGAAACAATATATAAAATAAAAAATCTTTCCCTGTTGCCTTAGTTTGCGTGTTTACAGCACTTACCGGAGTACAGGTCACAAGTCTCTAAATGAAACAGAAAATAAATAAAGGAAAAAAAATGAATAAAGAAAAGAAAGTAAAAAAAATAATAAATGAAAAAAAAAAAAAAAATTTGCGACCTATACACCGGAAAATACGGCAATCAACTTCAACTGGGAAGGGGAAGAAAAGATTTGACTCTAACGGCGATCACTGGTCCCGGATTGTGAACTAAATCACCTTCTCGGCAACTCTTGTGAACCCGGAGCGGCCCAAACCACTCTGTACGGCAAGCCGTGTGCTGGATGAAAGCCAGTGCGACTCTACGGCGATTAAATCCCGGAGTTCACCTCTGACCTCAGCCCCACAGCTCCCGGAGCCCATAAAATAAACAAATAAAAAAAAGTCTCCCAGCCAACAGGCCGGAGCTCATAGATGGGGAAAAAACGCAAACTTAGGCACTCATACTCTCACCCTTTGTGTGTGTGGACTTCTATGTGCTTTATACTTTACTTATATGTACGAAAACAGCAAAAAAAATGCACATTCAAATGAAATACCAACAGTGGTTCACGTTATTTAACTGTTAACGCTAACCCAAACGACCGTAGCTACACTACGATGTAATTTTTGCCCACCCGTAGACAGAACAGACATACAGCCAAGGTAAATTTAGCGTTTTCAATAGCAGACATTTAGTTATAAACGGAAGATCTGCTCACCTGAATGAAGAAGGCGCCAGAGTTGGCTGCACGCTCGTTCCGCCACTCGTGGGGGAAGCCCCCAATCGGCTTCCGTTTCAGGCGAAACTGCAAACTTCTCACGTCGGGATCACCAAATTGTTGCGGTTCAAAAGTTGAAGGGAAGCTCTGAAACGAATGTGCAAGTTTTAGGCAGGTTTATTGTACATTATAAGAATAAACCTTACAGCGACCAACAGACCTCTCACCAAGCACAAGTCCAACACACACACATCTTCGAAGGCGGACCACGGTTTTATACCTCTAGATGACGTCATCGCCTCGTGGGACCAATCCTGGAACCGAACCGCCTTGGAACCGCCCTAGAACTTTTCTACTCTGTGAGTGATCCGCCTCTCAGCCAACAAGCTACCAGCTCTTGTTGACGTATGAAACTTATCCGCCCCAGAATTCGTTTTTTGGTTCACTTTGGATCAGAAAGGAAAAACACGCTGAAAACACGACAAACGCTCATAATTTAAAGTTCCAAAAAACCAGTTTAATTAATCATAAGTTTAAAAAAAGAAAGTCACAGAATACATTGTGCTATTCTTAAAAGTCATTACATTTGTTCAAAAGAGAGCCAGGGAGACAGTGGGGAGAGAATGGGTGGAAGAAAAGACATTTTATGTGTTTCAAGGAAGACCTCATACAACCTGATTAATCTGGATCCAATTCTCTTCACCCCGGGGCCTTCTGTCTTATCGCTGGAGGAGGATACCCATGTTTATATACTCCTGCAGGATCTTTCCTGCCTTCCACCAATCACGAGGCCCTTCTTTGTCTCTCTGGTGGGGTATTTCCCCCCCCCTTAACTGATAGAGGAAATACCATTTGTTTTTTCAGCTGGCTGAACTCTTTTTTTGGTAAAAGAGTGAAGGATAATATTCATTCATTCAACCTTTATTTATACAGGCTGACTTTACACAGTTCTACTTTTAATCTGATTGAAAACTACTTCACAACTATTATATAATTAATGCACAAGTGCTTTATGATCAAGGTATTAATTGTTTTACTACGTTTTATGCAACCATGTTCTCTGCGCCTTCAAGTGAACACAGTTTTCAGAGCTGGACACCTTTTTTCCAACTCACATGAGGCTGATGGGGGATGTGTAACACCCAGAACAAAGGGGCCAGTGTCTCTCCTTGCCAGTCATATAAATCTGTGAAGTCATAAAACTGACAAAAGGCACCAAGGCCCCCCCCGCCACAAGTCACTCAAAGACCAGAAGAGACCCACTTTCAAGCATTCCTTAAGTCCCAAAGCCTCACATGAGTAGATGCTCACATTCTGTCTCCTCTCAGAAAACCCTTACCATTTTATGAGAGAAACTTGATCATTTTTAACATCGTATGAAAAACCTCTTCGATATAATGAAAACACAAAGACAAAATTATTTTATTTCATGACAAACCCCCTTTTGGACCTCATTCTGCTGAGGTCCATCCCAAAAGAAATAAAATCACACACCTAATACCGTAGTTAAAACGCATATATATATATACAATATTTAATCCGTTTTTTCAAAATCCTCCAAGTTATAGTTTTTTAACAAAAACAGTTGTCTCATCACTTCAGGGTCCCTTTTTTCCAGAGTGGATGTGATGAGTCTTACCGTCAAAGACCTTAAACAAGGCACGCAGCAGCACCCGCAGGTTATAAGTATGCCTAAGAAAATAGCCAATGATACCATTATAGATACGAACACCTGTTTCCAAGGACCGAAGATCTTTATTAGCCAATTGTCCAGTGGGTCGTCCAGGCCTGAATGACTTTTCATTTCATCTGAGAGGGTTCTAAGGCCTTCTAGGGCTCTTGTGACTTTGCCATCTGGAGCAGTGTTGTTTGGAATAAATGTACAGCAAAGGTCACCAAACATACTACATACTCCGCCCCGTTCCGCCAAAATCATATCCAATGCCATCCTGTTCTGAACCGCCATCAGGGAAGTCGGCGCTAGTTGTTCAGCTAGACCTTCCACCGCATCTCTGGTGAGATTGGACAGTCGCATAACATTATAATGCACATAATTTATCCTGTCAACATTTTTATTGGGTGTAACAGGAAACACTGCTGAAATGATAGGAAAACTCTCAAACCCAGCTGCCACCTGATCAGCCAGTTTGTATTCATTTGGCACACCCCGCGGAATGCCTATAGAGTCAATATAAGTAGGTGAGCCGACGGTTGGATCAAAATTAGCAGATCTCCTTCTCCTATTTTGAGAGAGATCAGTTCCGTTCAGGATCTCCAATCTGGGACCAATCAGAGCCAGAGGAGCCGCCAAACGTACCATGGCACAAAGTCCAATGGTGTTGTCCAAGATACGAGTGAGTAATCTCCTTTCCCCACAATAGTAGTATAAGCCCGATCTAACAAGAGGGCCAATCACTTTTCTATCCCCTTTTTCTGTGCTCGCTAACCTCGTCTGATTGCACCAGCTTGGGTCAATCATGCCCACATTTATTTTGGCATTTGGACTCGTGAAATTAAAACAGAAGTAATCATTGCGTTTTGTAGCATGGAACGGGCCAGCTTTGGTGTGATTCCCGGCTAAGGGAAACACTTCACTTAAGGTTGTACAATTAGCGTGCATCTGCGTTCTGGTCAAGTTTAGCATGCAATCAAACCCCCATGTATCCTCTGGGAACAAGGGAGCCGGCTCAGTGTACAACAGCGGGCGTGCTGCGGCGCATGCCACGCATTCAGACAACGAGGCCTGCTTTGCCGCCTCCGATAACCATGACAACCATATATTAGTGTCATGGTATCCGGTAGACATTGCGATTACCTCAACCGGAGTCAGTTTTGTGTAATCGGTGGTAACTACGTCTGAAGTTTGGTGCGGGGTCACAGGGGGAAAAGAAGAATTACCTAGAGAGCTGATAGAGTTTACCATTTCAATTCGTAATGACCCATATTTTGGTGGATAAGAGTTCACTATCACTCTCATAACATGAAAATTGAACGGATGCTCGTCCATTTCAAAAGTGGACACAGCTTTAATAGACAGGGACACCGGATTCTGGGTGAGGGAGAAATCCCTCTGGAGAGTGAACTTGCTAGTCCAAAACTGGTGAAATCCTGGCCGATCCGACTTAGGCTGGGAAAATACCCAGGACCCTTGTTGTAAAACCACCTTATCCCCGCTACATTGGACATTTTGGCCAGCACATAGTACAATGTCCCCCCAAGTGCAGCTCTGTGGGCATTGTGAAGCCATAGGTGGACATTGACACATGTATATGTCTGCATGCCTGAATGAAATATTCTGGCCTGCACAATCAATTACATCGCATAAATCGAACGTAAAAGTGGTAGTCTGGTTTGCGATATACTCTAGTTTGAGGACTTTTTGGTGCGCGCCATACTCCCTCTTATGTCTATAAACTTCACAATCATTTTTCCCAGGGATTACGCAAAAATGTTCTAGGAGGACAATCAAAATTACCATACTTATTCCACTTATTCCAACTACCATAGTGACCCTTTTGTCTGGCCACCACATTTTAAATCAATTTATTAATATGCAAATTGTAGAATATAAGGAAATATATGCAAACAATGAACGATAATAATAGTAAGCGCTTTAGAATATTGCAGAATTATGAACCTTAAGTTCCAAGTTCCTCCTCCAGCGGCAAGGCAGGTGTCTCCCTTGAACACACAAAATAGAGAAAGAACACAAGATTTATATCATCATCACAGAAACATTAATATACTTTTTACACGTACTCAGGGGCATTCCCCTTGGGTGCTCGGAAATGTCCTCCTATGTTCCCGAGTTTTCTTCGTGTAATGTGAGACTCTAATATGTAGTGTTTTTATCGTTTTAGGGTGTCTGTTCTATGTGTGCATATTCCTAGTACCGAGTGGCCCCATTAAACAGAGTCCTTCTGAGCCTCGCACGCAACTTACTCGGCTACTTTGGTCTACCAAGGTACAAGAGTTCGAACGCGAGCTCCTCTTGTTGTCCCGCTCGATCCTCTCAGCTCCTTCCTGGTTCACGGGCTGGAGCACACTGACTCCAATGGTACCAGACCTCCCCCTTTCCTCTCAGCCTGACCGCATGTGAGGTTCTCTCGGTCACTTGGAAAGGACCTGCCCAGCGAGGCTCCGCCCACTTTCTCTTAACGATCCTCAGCAGCACCCACTCAGCTGTGGGTAGGTCAGGGTCTCCTGGTGGACCCCTTTTCTCGTATACCTGCTGAGTAAAGTTGGTTACTAAAGCTTTTAACTCATCAAAGTATACCTTATGGTCCATCTTTCGGTCCTCCTCGTTGGGCAGAGAACAAGCATTCGGTCCAGGGAAAGGTCGACCTGTAGTTAACTCATAGGGAGAGAAACCAGTGCCATTATTAACAGAAGTTCTTACAATCATTAATGCAATTGGCAAAGCATCAACCCAGTTTAATTTGGTCTGTGCACAGATTTTGCTCAATTTTTGTTTTATGTTCTGATTC
This sequence comes from Garcialebias charrua, assembly GCA_038048925.1. Taxonomy (NCBI): domain Eukaryota; kingdom Metazoa; phylum Chordata; class Actinopteri; order Cyprinodontiformes; family Rivulidae; genus Garcialebias; species Garcialebias charrua. Next base: position 253 of record JBBPBX010081399.1, on the reverse strand, counting down.
ATCCTTTCAATCTTGCCTTGGGACTGGGGGTGGTACACTGTCCCGAAGGCGTGCTTTAATCCTAACATTTTTTCCACAGCCTGCAGGTCTGCGTTTTTAAAATGTGTACCATTATCAGATCTGATTTTTTCGGGAAACCCATGTCTAGGAATGTAATGGTTTATCAGGAACTTTATGACTGTTTTACTGTCTTCTTTTCTTGCAGGTATGGCTTCAGGCCATCCTGTGAGGGCGTCGACACACATCAACACAT
>JBBPBX010081398.1:0-15963 GCA_038048925.1 Garcialebias charrua | reverse complement strand
TCTATGTCTATTGGTAGACATATTGGTAGAAGTCAGTGTTTCTGTGGTCTATATCTGTTGGTAGAAGTCAGTGTTTCTGTGGTCTATATCTGTTGGTAGGAGTCAGTGTTTCTGTGGTCTATATGTGTTGGTAGAAATCAGTGTTTCTGTGTCTATATCTGTTGGTAGAACTCAGTGTTTCTGTGGTCTATGTTTGATGGTTGAAGTCAGTTTTTCTGTGGTATATGTCTATTCGTAGAAGTCAGTGTTTCTGTGGTCTATATCTGTGGGTAGAAGTTAGTGTTTCTGTGGTCTCTGTTTGATGGTTGAAGTCAGTTTTTTGGTGGTCTATGTCTGTTGGTAGAAGTCAGTGTTTCTGTGGTCTCTGTTTGATGGTTGAAGTCATTGTTTCTGTGGTCTATGTCTGTTGGCAGAAGTCAGTGTTTCTGTGGTCTCTGTTTGATGGTTGAAGTCAGTTTTTCTGTGGTCTATGTCTATTGGTAGAAGTCAGTGTTTCTGTGGTCTATGTTTGTTGGTAGAAGTCAGTGTTTCTGTGGTCTCTGTTTGATGGTTGAAGTCATTGTTTCTGTGGTGTATGTCTGTTGGTAGAAGTCAGTGTTTCTGTGGTCTCTGTTTGATGGTTGAAGTCATTGTTTCTGTGGTCTATGTCTGTTGGCAGAAGTCAGTGTTTCTGTGGTCAATCTGTTGGTAGAAGTCAGTGTTTCTGTGGTCTATATGTGTTGGTAGAAATCAGTGTTTCTGTGTCTATATCTGTTGGTAGAACTCAGTGTTTCTGTGGTCTATGTTTGATGGTTGAAGTCAGTTTTTCTGTGGTCTATGTCTATTGGTAGAAGTCAGTGTTTCTGTGGTCTATATCTGTGGGTAGAAGTTAGTGTTTCTGTGGTCTCTGTTTGATGGTTGAAGTCAGTTTTTTGGTGGTCTATGTCTGTTGGTAGAAGTCAGTGTTTCTGTGGTCTCTGTTTGATGGTTGAAGTCATTGTTTCTGTGGTCTATGTCTGTTGGCAGAAGTCAGTGTTTCTGTGGTCTCTGTTTGATGGTTGAAGTCAGTTTTTCTGTGGTCTATGTCTATTGGTAGAAGTCAGTGTTTCTGTGGTCTATGTTTGTTGGTAGAAGTCAGTGTTTCTGTGGTCTCTGTTTGATGGTTGAAGTCATTGTTTCTGTGGTGTATGTCTGTTGGTAGAAGTCAGTGTTTCTGTGGTCTCTGTTTGATGGTTGAAGTCATTGTTTCTGTGGTCTATGTCTGTTGGCAGAAGTCAGTGTTTCTGTGGTCTATATCTGTTGGTAGAAGTCAGTGTTTCTGTGGTCAATCTGTTGGTAGAAGTCAGTGTTTCTGTGGTCTATATCTGTTGGTAGAAATCAGTGTTTCTGTGTCTATATCTGTTGGTAGAACTCAGTGTTTCTGTGGTCTATGTTTGATGGTTGAAGTCAGTTTTTCTGTAGTCTATGTCTATTGGTAGAAGTCAGTGTTTCTGTGGTCTATATCTGTTGGTAGAAGTCAGTGTTTCTGTGGTCAATCTGTTGGTAGAAGTCAGTGTTTCTGTGGTCTATATCTGTTGGTAGAAATCAGTGTTTCTGTGTCTATATCTGTTGGTAGAACTCAGTGTTTCTGTGGTCTATATCTGTTGGTAGAAGTCAGTGTTTCTGTGGTCTATATCTGTTGGTAGAAGTCAGTGTTTCTGTGGTCTATATCTGTGGGTAGAAGTTAGTGTTTCTGTGGTCTCTGTTTGATGGTTGAAGTCAGTTTTTTGGTGGTCTATGTTTGTTGTTAGAAGTCAGTGTTTCTGTGGTCTCTGTTTGATGGTTGAAGTAATTGTTTCTGTGGTGTATGTCTGTTGGTAGAAGTCAGTGTTTCTGTGGTCTCTGTTTGATGGTTGAAGTCATTGTTTCTGTGATCTATGTCTGTTGGCAGAAGTCAGTGTTTCTGTGGTCTCTGTTTGATGGTTGAAGTCAGTTTTTCTGTGGTCTATGTCTATTGGTAGAAGTCAGTGTTTCTGTGGTCTATATCTGTTGGTAGAAGTCAGTGTTTCTGTGGTCAATCTGTTGGTAGAAGTCAGTGTTTCTGTGGTCAATCTGTTGGTAGAAGTCAGTGTTTCTGTGGTCTATATCTGTTGGTAGAAGTCAGTGTTTCTGTGGTCTATATCTGTTGGTAGAAGTTAGTGTTTCTGTGGTCTCTGTTTGATGGTTGAAGTCAGTTTTTGGTGGTCTATGTCTGTTGGCAGAAGTCAGTGTTTCTGTGGTCTATGTCTGTTGGCAGAAGTCAGTGTTTCTGTGGTCTCTGTTTGATGGTTGAAGTCAGTTTTTGGTGGTCTATGTCTATTGGTAGAAGTCAGTGTTTCTGTTGTCTATATCTGTTGGTAGAAGTCAGTGTTTCTGTGGTCTATATCTGTTGGTAGAAGTCAGTGTTTCTGTGGTCTATGTCTGTTGGCAGAAGTTAGTGTTTCTGTGGTCTCTGTTTGATAGTTGAAGTCAATTTTTGGTGGTCTATGTCTATTGGTAGAAGTTAGTGTTTCTGTGGTCTATATCTGTTGGTAGAAATCAGTGTTTCTGTGGTCTATGTCTGTTGGTAGACATATTGGTAGAAGTCAGTGTTTCTGTGGTCTATATCTGTTGGTAGAAGTCAGTGTTTCTGTGGTCTATATCTGTTGGTAGAAGTCAGTGTTTCTGTGGTCTATATCTGTTGGTAGAAGTCAGTGTTTCTGTGGTCTCTGTTTGATGGTTGAAGTCATTGTTTCTGTGGTGTATGTCTGTTGGTAGAAGTCAGTGTTTCTGTGGTCTCTGTTTGATGGTTGAAGTCATTGTTTCTGTGGTCTATGTCTGTTGGCAGAAGTCAGTGTTTCTGTGGTCTATATCTGTTGGTAGAAGTCAGTGTTTCTGTGGTCAATCTGTTGGTAGAAGTCAGTGTTTCTGTGGTCTATATCTGTTGGTAGAAATCAGTGTTTCTGTGTCTATATCTGTTGGTAGAACTCAGTGTTTCTGTGGTCTATGTTTGATGGTTGAAGTCAGTTTTTCTGTGGTCTATGTCTATTGGTAGAAGTCAGTGTTTCTGTGGTCTATATCTGTGGGTAGAAGTTAGTGTTTCTGTGGTCTCTGTTTGATGGTTGAAGTCAGTTTTTTGGTGGTCTATGTCTGTTGGTAGAAGTCAGTGTTTCTGTGGTCTCTGTTTGATGGTTGAAGTCATTGTTTCTGTGGTCTATGTCTGTTGGCAGAAGTCAGTGTTTCTGTGGTCTCTGTTTGATGGTTGAAGTCAGTTTTTCTGTGGTCTATGTCTATTGGTAGATGTCAGTGTTTCTGTGGTCTATGTTTGTTGGTAGAAGTCAGTGTTTCTGTGGTCTCTGTTGGTTGAAGTCATTGTTTCTGTGGTGTATCTGTTGGTAGAAGTTAGTGTTTCTGTGGTCTCTGTTTGTTGGTTGAAGTCATTGTTTCTGTGGTCTATGTCTGTTGGTAGAAGTTAGTGTTTCTGTGGTCTCTGTTTGTTGGTTGAAGTCAGTTTTTGTGGTCAATCTGTTGGTAGAAGTCAGTGTTTCTGTGGTCTATATCTGTTGGTAGAAGTTAGTGTTTCTGTGTCTCTGTTTGTTGGTTGAAGTCTGTTTTTTTGTGGTCTATGTTTGTTGGTTGAAGTCAGTTTTTCTGTGGTCTCTGTTTGTTGGTTGATGTCATTGTTTCTGTGGTGTATGTCTGTTGGTAGAAGTCAGTGTTTCTGTGGTCTCTGTTGGTTGAAGTCATTGTTTCTGTGGTCTTTCTCTGTTGTTTATTTCAGTGTTTTTGTCTTATGTGTTGGTAGTTGAGTTTTTCTTGGTTTATTCTGTTGTTATTAGTGTTTTTCTGTTGCATTTGTTGTTGGATGTCAGTGTTTCTGTGTCTATATCTGTTTTTATCAGTTATGTTTCTGTGGTTCTGTTGATGGTTAAGTCTGTTTTTTTGTGGTCTATGTTTGTTGTTAGAAGTCAGTGTTTCTGTGGTCTCTGTTTGATGGTTGAAGTCATTTTTTCTGTGGTGTATGTCTGTTGGTAGAAGTCAGTGTTTCTGTGGTCTCTGTTTGTTGGTTGAAGTCATTGTTTCTGTGGTCTATCTGTTGGTAGAAGTCAGTGTTTCTGTGGTCTTTGTTTGTTGGTTGAAGTCAGTTTTTCTGTGGTCTATGTCTGTTGGTAGAAGTTAGTGTTTCTGTGGTCTCTGTTTGTTGGTTGAAGTCAGTTTTTGTGGTCTATCTGTTGGTAGAAGTCAGTGTTTCTGTGGTCTATCTGTTGGTAGAAGTCAGTGTTTCTGTGGTCTCTGTTTGTTGGTTGAAGTCAGTTTTTCTGTGGTCTATGTCTGTTGGTAGACGTTAGTGTTTCTGTGGTCTCTGTTTGTTGGTTGAAGTCAGTTTTTGTGGTCTATGTTTGTTGGCAGAAGTCAGTGTTTCTGTGGTCTATGTCTGTTGGCAGAAGTCAGTGTTTCTGTGGTCTCTGTTTGATGGTTGAAGTCAGTTTTTGGTGGTCTATGTCTATTGGTAGAAGTCAGTGTTTCTGTTGTCTATATCTGTTGGTAGAAGTCAGTGTTTCTGTGGTCTATATCTGTTGGTAGAAGTCAGTGTTTCTGTGGTCTATGTCTGTTGGCAGAAGTTAGTGTTTCTGTGGTCTCTGTTTGATAGTTGAAGTCAATTTTTGGTGGTCTATGTCTATTGGTAGAAGTTAGTGTTTCTGTGGTCTATATCTGTTGGTAGAAATCAGTGTTTCTGTGGTCTATGTCTGTTGGTAGACATATTGGTAGAAGTCAGTGTTTCTGTGGTCTATATCTGTTGGTAGAAGTCAGTGTTTCTGTGGTCTATATCTGTTGGTAGAAGTCAGTGTTTCTGTGGTCTATATCTGTTGGTAGAAGTCAGTGTTTCTGTGGTCTATATCTGTGGGTAGAAGTTAGTGTTTCTGTGGTCTCTGTTTGATGGTTGAAGACTGTTTTTTGGTGGTCTATGTTTGTTGGTAGAAGTCAGTGTTTCTGTGGTCTCTGTTTGATGGTTGATGTCATTGTTTCTGTGGTGTATGTCTGTTGGTAGAAGTCAGTGTTTCTGTGGTCTCTGTTTGATGGTTGAAGTCATTGTTTCTGTGGTCTTTCTCTGCTGTTTATTTCCACTATATTAGGCTTAGTGTATTACTAGTTGATGTTTTTCTTAGTTAATTCTAGATGTTATTACTGTTTTTCTCTTGCATTTGTTGTTGGATGTAACTGGGACCCCGTGTACATAATCTCGTTTTCATCACATATACCACATGCAGTGCAAATGACAATAAAGACTCTCTGACTCTGACTCTATGTCTGTTGGCAGAAGTCAGTGTTTCTGTGGTCTCTGTTTGATGGTTAAAGTCAGTTTTTCTGTGGTCTATGTCTATTGGTAGAAGTCAGTGTTTCTATGGTCTATATCTGTTGGTAGAAGTCAGTGTTTCTGTGGTCAATCTGTTGGTAGAAGTCAGTGTTTCTGTGGTCTTTATCTGTTGGTAGAAGTCAGTATTCCTGTGGTCTATATCTGTTGGTAGAAGTTAGTGTTTCTGTGGTCTCTGTTTGATGGTTGAAGTCAGTTTTTGGTGGTCTATGTCTGTTGGCAGAAGTCAGTGTTTCTGTGGTCTATGTCTGTTGGCAGAAGTCAGTGTTTCTGTGGTCTCTGTTTGATGGTTGAAGTCAGTTTCTCTGTGGTCTATGTCTATTGGTAGACGTCAGTGTTTCTGTAGTCTATATCTGTTAGTAGAAGTCAGTGTTTCTGTGGTCTATATTTGTTGGTAGAAGTCAATGTTTCTGTGGTCTATGTCTGTTGGCAGAAGTCAGTGTTTCTATGGTCTCTGTTTGATGGTTGAAGTCAGTTTTTCTGTAGTCTATGTCTATTGGTAGAAGTCAGTGTTTCTGTGGTCTATATCTGTTGGTAGAAGTCAGTGTTTCTGTGGTCAATCTGTTGGTAGAAGTCAGTGTTTCTGTGGTCTATATCTGTTGGTAGAAATCAGTGTTTCTGTGTCTATATCTGTTGGTAGAACTCAGTGTTTCTGTGGTCTATATCTGTTGGTAGAAGTCAGTGTTTCTGTGGTCTATATCTGTTGGTAGAAGTCAGTGTTTCTGTGGTCTATATCTGTGGGTAGAAGTTAGTGTTTCTGTGGTCTCTGTTTGATGGTTGAAGTCAGTTTTTTGGTGGTCTATGTTTGTTGTTAGAAGTCAGTGTTTCTGTGGTCTCTGTTTGATGGTTGAAGTAATTGTTTCTGTGGTGTATGTCTGTTGGTAGAAGTCAGTGTTTCTGTGGTCTCTGTTTGATGGTTGAAGTCATTGTTTCTGTGATCTATGTCTGTTGGCAGAAGTCAGTGTTTCTGTGGTCTCTGTTTGATGGTTGAAGTCAGTTTTTCTGTGGTCTATGTCTATTGGTAGAAGTCAGTGTTTCTGTGGTCTATATCTGTTGGTAGAAGTCAGTGTTTCTGTGGTCAATCTGTTGGTAGAAGTCAGTGTTTCTGTGGTCAATCTGTTGGTAGAAGTTCGTGTACTGTGTTTCTGTGGTCTATATCTGTTGGTAGAAGTCAGTGTTTCTGTGGTCTATATCTGTTGGTAGAAGTTAGTGTTTCTGTGGTCTCTGTTTGATGGTTGAAGTCAGTTTTTGGTGGTCTATATCTGTTGGTAGAAGTCAGTGTTTCTGTGGTCTATATCTGTGGGTAGAAGTTAGTGTTTCTGTGGTCTCTGTTTGATGGTTGAAGACTGTTTTTTGGTGGTCTATGTTTGTTGGTAGAAGTCAGTGTTTCTGTGGTCTCTGTTTGATGGTTGATGTCATTGTTTCTGTGGTGTATGTCTGTTGGTAGAAGTCAGTGTTTCTGTGGTCTCTGTTTGATGGTTGAAGTCATTGTTTCTGTGGTCTTTCTCTGCTGTTTATTTCCACTATATTAGGCTTAGTGTATTACTAGTTGATGTTTTTCTTAGTTAATTCTAGATGTTATTACTGTTTTTCTCTTGCATTTGTTGTTGGATGTAACTGGGACCCCGTGTACATAATCTCGTTTTCATCACATATACCACATGCAGTGCAAATGACAATAAAGACTCTCTGACTCTGACTCTATGTCTGTTGGCAGAAGTCAGTGTTTCTGTGGTCTCTGTTTGATGGTTAAAGTCAGTTTTTCTGTGGTCTATGTCTATTGGTAGAAGTCAGTGTTTCTATGGTCTATATCTGTTGGTAGAAGTCAGTGTTTCTGTGGTCAATCTGTTGGTAGAAGTCAGTGTTTCTGTGGTCTTTATCTGTTGGTAGAAGTCAGTATTCCTGTGGTCTATATCTGTTGGTAGAAGTTAGTGTTTCTGTGGTCTCTGTTTGATGGTTGAAGTCAGTTTTTGGTGGTCTATGTCTGTTGGCAGAAGTCAGTGTTTCTGTGGTCTATGTCTGTTGGCAGAAGTCAGTGTTTCTGTGGTCTCTGTTTGATGGTTGAAGTCAGTTTCTCTGTGGTCTATGTCTATTGGTAGACGTCAGTGTTTCTGTAGTCTATATCTGTTAGTAGAAGTCAGTGTTTCTGTGGTCTATATTTGTTGGTAGAAGTCAATGTTTCTGTGGTCTATGTCTGTTGGCAGAAGTCAGTGTTTCTATGGTCTCTGTTTGATGGTTGAAGTCAGTTTTTCTGTGGTCTATGTCTATTGGTAGAAGTCAGTGTTTCTGTGGTCTATATCTGTTGGTAGAAGTCAGTGTTTCTGTTGTCTATATCTGTTGGTAGAAGTCAGTGTTTCTGTGGTCTATTTCTGTTGGTAGAAGTCTGTTTCTGTGGTCTATTTCTATTGGTAGACATATTGGTAGAAGTCAGTGTTTCTGGGGTCTATATCTGTTGGTAGAAGTCAGTGTTTCTGTGGTCTATATCTGTTGATAGGAGTCAGTGTTTCTTTGGTCTATGTCTATTGGTAGACATATTGGTAGAAGTCAGTGTTTCTGTGGTCTATATCTGTTGGTAGAAGTCAGTGTTTCTGTGGTCTATATCTGTTGGTAGGAGTCAGTGTTTCTGTGGTCTATATCTGTGGGTAGAAGTTAGTGTTTCTGTGGTCTCTGTTTGATGGTTCAAGTCATTGTTTCTGTGGTGTATGTCTGTTGGTAGAAGTCAGTGTTTCTGTGGTCTATATCTGTTGGTAGAAGTCAGTGTTTCTGTGGTTTATGTCTGTTGGCAGAAGTCAGTGTTTCTGTGGTCTCTGTTTGATGGTTGAAGTCAGTTTTTCTGTGGTCTATGTCTATTGGTAGAAGTCATTGTTTCTGTGGTCTATATCTGTTGGTAGAAGTCAGTGTTTCTGTGGTCAATCTGTTGGTAGAAGTCAGTTTTTCTATGGTCTATATCTGTTGGTAGAAGTCAGTGTTTCTGTGGTCTATATCTGTTGGTAGAAGTTAGTGTTTCTGTGGTCTCTGTTTGATGGTTGAAGTCAGTTTTTGGTGGTCTATGTCTGTTGGCAGAAGTCAGTGTTTCTGTGGTCTATGTCTGTTGGCAGAAGTCAGTGTTTCTGTGGTCTCTGTTTGATGGTTGAAGTCAGTTTCTCTGTGGTCTATGTTTATTGGTAGAAGTCAGTGTTTCTGTGATCTATATCTGTTAGTAGAAGTCAGTGTTTCTGTGGTCTATATTTGTTGGTAGAAGTCATTGTTTCTGTGGTCTATGTCTGTTGGCAGAAGTCAGTGTTTCTGTGGTCTCTGTTTGATTGTTGAAGTCAGTGTTTCTGTGGTCTATGTCTTTTGGTAGAAGTCAGTGTTTCTGTGGTCTATATCTGTTGGTAGAAGTCAGTGTTTCTGTGGTCTATATCTGTTGGTAGAAGTCAGTGTTTCTGTGGTCTATATCTGTTGGTAGAAGTCAGTGTTTCTGTGGTCTATATCTGTTGGTAGAAGTTAGTGTTTCTGTGGTCTCTGTTTGATGGTTGAAGTCAGTTTTTTGGTGGTCTATGTTTGTTGGTAGAAGTCAATGTTTCTGTGGTCTCTGTTTGATGGTTGAAGTCAGTTTTTTGGTGGTCTATATCTGTTGGTAGAAGTTAGTGTTTCTGTAGTCTCTGTTTGATGGTTGAAGTCAGTTTTTTGGTGGTCTATGTCTGTTGGTAGAAGTCAGTGTTGCTGTGGTCTCTGTTTGATGGTTGAAGTCAGTTTTTCTGTGGTCTATGTCTATTGGTAGAAGTCAGTATTTCTGTGGTCTATATCTGTTGGTAGCAGTCAGTGTTTCTGTGGTCAATCTGTTGGTAGAAGTCAGTGTTTCTGTGGTCTATATCTGTTGGTAGAAGTCAGTGTTTCTGTGGTCTATATCTGTTGGTTGAAGTTAGTGTTTCTGTGGTCTCTGTTTGATGGTTGAAGTCAGTTTTTGGTGGTCTATGTTTGTTGGTAGAAGTCAGTGTTTCTGTGGTCTCTGTTTGATGGTTAAAGTCAGTTATTCTGTGGTCAATGTCTATTGGTAGAAGTCAGTGTTTCTGTGGTCTCTGTTTGATGGTTGAAGTCAGTTTTTCTTTGGTCTATGTCTGTTGAGTTGAAGTCAGTGTTTCTGTGGTCTATATCTATTGGTAGAAGTCAGTGTTTTTGTAGTCTATATCTGTTGGTAGAAGTCAGTGTTTCTGTGGTCTATATCAGTTGGTAGACGTCAGTGTTTCTGTAGTCTATATCTGTTGGTAGATGTCAGTCTTTCTGTGGTCTATATCTGTTGGTAGAAGTCAGTGTTTCTGTAGTCTATTGGTAGAAGTCTGTGTTTCTATAGTCTATATCTGTTGGTAGAAGTCAGTGTTTCTGTTGTCTATATCTGTTGGTAGACGTCAGTGTTTCTGTAGTCTATATCTGTTGGTAGATGTCAGTCTTTCTGTGGTCTATATCTGTTGGTAGAACTCAGTGTTTCTGTGGTCTATGTTTGATGGTTAAAGTCAGTGTTTCTTTGGTCTATATCTGTTGGTATAAGTCATTGTTTCTGTGGTCTATAGCTGTGGGTAGAAGTTTGTGTTTCTGTGGTCTCTGTTTGATGGTTGAAGTCAGTTTTTCTGTGGTCTATGTTTGTTGGTAGAAGTCAGTGTTTCTGTGGTCTCTGTTTGATGGTTGAAGTCAGTTTTTCTGTGGTCTATGTCTGTTGGTAGAAGTCAGTGTTTCTGTGTTCTCTGTTTTATGGTTGAAGTCAGTTTTTCTGTGGTCTATGTCTGTTGAGTTGAAGTCAGTGTTTCTGTGGCCTATATCTCTTGGTAGAAGTCAGTGTTTCTGTAGTCTATTGGTAGAAGTCTTTGTTTCTGTAGTCTATATCTGTTGATAGAAGTCAGTGTTTCTGTGGTCTATATCTGTTGGTAGAAGTCAGTGTTTCTGTGGTCTATATCTGTTGGTAGAAGTCAGTGTTTCTGTGGTCTTTATCTGTTGGTAGAAGTCAGTGTTTCTGTGGTCTATATCTGTTGGTAGAAGTCAGTGTTTCTGTGGTCTATATCTGTTGGTAGACGTCAGTGTTTCTGTGGTCTATATCTGTTGGTAGAAGTCAGTGTTTCTGTAGTCTATTGGTAGAAGTCTGTGTTTCTGTAGTCTATATCTGTTTGTAGAAGTCAGTGTTTCTGTGGTCTATATCTGTTGGTAGAAGTCAGTGTTTCTGTGGTCTATATCTGTTGGTAGATGTCAGTCTTTCTGTGGTCTATATCTGTTGGTAGAAGTCAGTGTTTCTGTAGTCTATTGGTAGAAGTCTGTGTTTCTGTAGTCTATATCTGTTGGTAGAAGTCAGTGTTTCTGTGGTCTATCTGATGGTCAAGTCAAGTCATCTTTATTTCTAGAGCACAGTTAAAATAGATAAACTGTTATCAATGTGCTTTACAAACAACATAAAATAGATAAAAAATGGCAGAAACAGTAACACACACTAATGGTAAAACTATGAAATTAACAGCAGTAAAAATATAATTAAAATGTATAAGAACAGCATTAAAATGAAAAAGCACAGGACAAAATATACTAAGTCAGCTCACACGGTATGAAACGCCAGAGAGAAAAGTTGTGTTTTTAGCAGGTATTTGAACAGATGAAGGGAGGTGGCCTGCCTAATGTTGGTGGGCAGGTTGTTCCAAAGTTTGGGGCCGATGACTGAAAACACCCGATCTCCTCGGAGCTTCAGTCGTGTTTTTGGAACCGCTAAAAGCATCTGATCACAGGGCCCGCGAGGGAACATATGGTTCCAGCAGCTCGGAGAGGTAGGGAGCGAGGCTATTTAGGCATTTATAGGTCAACAGCAGAATTTTAAAGTCAATTCTGGTTCGCACGGGGAGCCAGTGAAGGGAGGAGATAACTGGTGTAATGTGCTCAGACCTACGTGTACCTGTTAAAAGCCGAGCTGCTGCATTTTGGACGAGCTGGAGACGTGAGACGGAGGCCTGGCTGATCCCAGCATACAGTGCATTACAATAATCCAGGCGGGTTGTGATGAACACATGGATTAGTGTCTCAAGGTCAGGTCTGGACAACACTGGCTTGAGCTTAGCTACCTGCCGCAGTTGGAAGACGCTTTTCTGCAGAACGGAACTGATTTGTTTATCGAACTTAAAGTCCGAGTCAAAAACCATCCCAAGGTTTTTCACAGAGTGCTTGAGATAGGACTGGAGGGAGTCCAAGTTTATATGATCAGAGGCGGCTGCTGAGCTAGGGCTAAAGATGATGACTTCAGTCTTCTGGTTATTAAAACTTAGGAAGTTTGAAGCCATCCATGTCTTAATGTCATCCAAACATTTTAGGAGAGGGTGGAGGGAGCCTGCATTAGCTGGTTTCAGTGGCAGATGGTAGAAGTCAAAGTTTCTATGATCTATCTCTGACAGTGGTGGGATGTAACTAAGTACAAGTACTTTGTCACTGTACTTAAGTACATTTTCATGTATCTGTACTTTACTTAAGTAGAATTAAATGTGTGTACTTTTACTTTTACTCCACTACATTTTACATGAAGTATCTGTACTTTCTACTACACTACATTTCTATAATGTGTTGAGTTACAAGTTACATTCACGTTGCAACTTTTTGATTTGTCGTTAGTTTGAAAGTAACTGAAGTCGAAAGAGTTGATCCATTGAATCACTGCAAAGTGGACAGGTAACATTAGATCTGTCTTCAAGAAGAGCTGGACCAATGACGTATATTCTAGTATAAACGTCATTGACCTGGAAGCACCCACAACACCACTAACACACCCAAAATGGATTCCACCACAGAGATTCAGCCATAAGATACACAACACCCATGGCCTTATTGAAAGACTATTGAAAGTCTATTGAAAGACTATTGAAAGATTATTGAAAGACTGTTCAGTACAGCAGGCCAGATTCTCTCTCCCAAAAGAGACTGGACTCAAAAAACTTTGAAAACCAACTTCTTCTGAACTTGAACAAGAAATTCTTGCTGCAATATTAAAATGTGTCAGTTCATGGATGTTAGGAGACAAGAGATGTCTCCAAATGTCTCAACACTCAGGTCCAAGTTTTGAAAAAGGTGTCAGGAAGTTAAAATATTGTTCATATTGATCCATTACAAGTTTGACTAGACGGTATTTGAACTAGATGATGACTAACTGGAGTTGAAATTATCAGAGCCTGTTCCTTTAGGTCTAATTCTCCTTTTTTCAGGCAGACAACTTTTACTTAAATGTTTTTACTGCAGTTAAAATGACACATTGGTTTTACTTTGTATTAAATAAAAACTTTTAAAGGTATAATCATTCCTCTTTTTTATTTTGCTTAATGACATTTAACTCTGCATTTCATCCCTGAAATTCTGATGCACAGAATCACAAGTCAAAGTGTGAACTGTGTCACAGAGTAAACACAATAAAAACATGTATTATCTGCAGCATTTTTCATAAAAATGTCTCAACACTATTAATGTATTACAGAAAATATACATAGAGTAGGCACTCTAAATGATATTGTAGACCATTGCATTAGGTAATACATTCAGCAAGTACTTTTACTTTAATACTTTAAGTATTTTTAAAAGCAAGTACTTATTTACTTTTACTTAAGTAAAAACATTAATATGGTACTTCTACTTTTACTAGAGTACATTTTTGTCAGTTTATTTGTACTTTTACTTAAGTACAGTGTTTGAGTACTTTCTCCACCACTGATCTCTGATTGTAGAAGTCAATGTTTCGGTGGTCTGCCTTATAGCAAAAGACGTGTGCCCGCCATCACTGTCCTTGACTGTAGAGGACAGTGTTTTTAAGATTCCTGTCTTTACTGTAAAAGGCAGTGTTTTCTAGGTTCTTGTCTGGCTTTAGTAGGCAGTGTTTCTTTTGTCACTACTTCTTATAGCGCATGAAACTGGTGTTAATGCATAGCAACAATAAAGACATTAGACATCGTTTTTCTTTCTCCCCCCATTCCTAGGTCTGTTAAGGATGCAGATCACCAACCAAAGTAAGTATACATGTTGTTTGTTTAAATTTAACTGCAGTTCTAAGTTACTGGTCGATACATGGCACTTAACGTTGAATTTAACATGTGATTTAATCACTGTGAATTTAAGTTGTATTTAAACAAGAACAATATTATCTTTAAAAATTGTAAATACAATGCATTCAGTCCTAATAATTAGCATACAATTGTACATAGCATGGAAATAAGCAACAATTCATACAATTGTACATAGCATGGAAATAAGCAACAATTCAAGTAACTCAGCTTGTTTCTTACTATAACAATAATTCTCAGAGAAAAGTATTGATACTTTAGAAATTCACTGATGGGTGGCAGAAAATGGATGAATGGACAAAAGTAAAATGTAGTGTTAATTTTCAAATAGATTAATGATTTTGTTGTAAAAGTTTTTAATGTCAAGATGCAGTGTTTTCTATATTTTTAATGTCTCATTGATGTGTTCAAAGTATGATGGGCTGGATCGTCAGTGGGATTGGTCGCATGCTGCCTCAGCCTGTACCAAAGCTGGTAAGTTATCCATCCTTTATAGACATATGATACATGAAGCATGGGCCAGCTGACTATCTGTGAGAATCTAATTTGTTTCTGTCATGTAGGACACAGGAGGTGATGAGGTGCAGAATGGTAAGTACAACTTTTGTGCATCTCATTATAAAACATCAAATTCTGTTCTTCTGAGTAACTCACCGAATAGTGTTGATGTTTGAACTCAAGATCACATGGTTTTCAATTAAAGTAGTGAAGTTGTTCAAATACTGATCACAGGCTATAGTACTTTTAGTGTGGGAGTGGAGAAAACAACTGTTGGAAAAACACTTAATGTGTACTTCTGGGTAAATGGTGAAGGGTTCTATCAGGAAGGGCAGCATTAAAAAAAAAGTAGATCACAGAAAGACTGCCATACATGATAGGTCAAGGCATGTGTTGACAACAACCTCTAGTAATGTAGGGTGTGAGTAGAAATTTGACTCTGTTGGTCAACGACCATCAAAAAGGATAGGATGACAGGGTGTTGGGGACAGCAAGAGAAAGGGAAAAGCGGGAGTGTCGGGTTTAAAGTGGGTACTCTGAATGTAAGTACAAAGATTAGTAAAGGTAGAAAGTGGCAGACATGTTGAAACGATATTTTAGTATCACAAATTATTCAAAAAACTTTCAATACAAAAGGGAAAAAAATCAAGGCCATGGAGGTGGATTCGAACTGATCAAAAAAGTGAACTAGGGGGTAGTCATAAAGAAGCAGTTTGTGAAGAGTGCTTAGACAATAAGCGTGTCAGACATAATCATGAACTTTAAGTTGGATATTGAATGTGTAATTTTGAATGTTGTCTGTGCAAATGCACAGGTTAGATGTGAGTTTGAGGAGAAAATGAATTCTGACGTACCGGTAAGCTGAATTACGTAGTAGAAGGTGTCCCCAGAGACAAGAGAGTGGTGATTGGAGCAGACCTCTGTGGTCATGCTAGTGATGGGAACAAAGCAGATGAAGAGGGAATGGAGGTATGGTGTGAAAGGCATGAATGCAGAAGGACAGAGTTGTTAATTTTGCAAAGAAAATGGAAATGACTGTGTGAGAGGAGCTTTATCACAAATTTCAGTGCCCTGCCACAACTGAATAATGGCCAAACACCTGTTTAAAATAAAACACAAAATAAAATAAAAAACTCTTGTTCTTTCTTGACTGACTGATTGATGATTGGAAGGGTTTGGTGTCGGAGGTGAGGATGACTCTAACCAAGCTACTCTTCTCCTTTTATTTCAGGGGGGAAGTCAGCCTGAGCCCCTAAAATAAAAGGAGAAGGAAGCTCAAGACAGAGTCTCTCACACTGACATCTGAAGCATGTGATGGACTTGCACTGTGGTTCAGTCCTGTACTCCTTGAATATCGCTCCACAAAGAAGCTTTTATTTTTAATATAATTTTCCTTCACTTCCTGATCAGACAAACTGAAGATGTTGAGGGAAGATGATTGTAAGAGTGAACTGAATCTTCAGCCTTATGTCACTAATGATCATCAGTGAGGATTGAGAGGAGCTTCATCACAGATTCCAGTGCCCTGTCACAACTGAACAGTGACCGAAGGAACAAGCTTCAACGTTGTGCTTCATCTTTATGGAAGAGCTCTGGACCTTAGATGTGAAGGCTGAAAAGATTTACCAAAAATGTTAAAATTAATAATAAAAATTTACCGGGAAACAAAGTCAAGTCCTTTGAGTGTTTTATTTCATTTATTTTTGTGGTTCAACATAGAAGTACAGGATTATCAATTGATCAATCAACTATCCATCATCAGTACATGTATATCTATTAATGACAACCCAACCAAACAATCAATCAATCAGTGTTCACAGAGGTGTCCTACATCTATGTTTACCTTGAACACTTGATTCAACAACTATTTTAGGGTTCAGCACAACAAGAAGGTCAGGTCAGATTTGGTTTATTTGTCATAAAATAAACACAAGGTCAACAATGCAATGAAATGCTGAGGATGAGAACTGTCTCGACTCGACAAAAAAGAAAGGCATCAACAAGGCATCAACATACAAAACTCCACATGTGTGTCACGGTCATATAGCATGTGTGTGCAGTGTAGGT
>JBBPBX010081397.1:0-15963 GCA_038048925.1 Garcialebias charrua | reverse complement strand
AGATTCCTGAGTGTGTGCATGTGTGTGTGTGTGTTTGTGTTCATCTGTTCCCTTCCAGCCGCCTTTCACTCATTATTTTCTCTCCTTGTTTTTCCTCCAAAGCTGAAGGTTTGATCAGTGGGGGAGTCGGGGGAGAGCCTCCCATTTGCCTCTTTCTGTCTCTAATGGCTCCTCTCCATCGTCTTCCTCCCTCCGGTTCACTCTCTCAGCACTCCGTCCAGGGTTTCCTGACAGCCACGTCCCAGAGTGCTTTGGAAAAACTCCCCTGCAGATGACTGCACTTTGTGTTTGCAGCTCTCTGTGTAACCTGTGGAGAAAATCACACGAGCATCCACCTCTGTCTTATATGAGCCAGACATTTATTATGATTTTATGAGTTATTATGGTATACTGTACAAACTTGTTTTGTGTCAACCAGTCCAATTAAAGCAGATTTGTGTCTGATATTATCAGTTAATCACATCCATTAATCTAATATAAGAAAACAGTTCAGTTTCTTCCAAAGATTATGTTGTCTGATTAAAGACTCAGAAATGAGACTTGCGGACATGACTGAAAGTTTTTCTAGAGCTTCATGAAGCTGGACTCTAAAAACTTGTTGTTTTGTAGATTTCAACCATGCAACAAATCTGTTTTGTGTCTTTATTTAATTAAAAAGTAGAACTCCTTAAAGCAAAAGTGGGCAACATTTTTCCCAAAGGGCCACATCAAGAAGTTTAAAGCAATCAAAGGGCCACATAGAGAATTGGAAAATAAATGTTCTTTGACAGATAATCTAGAACAGAGGTCTGCAACCAGCGGCTCTGGAGCCACATGCGGCTCTTTGGGCCCTCTACAGTGGCTCTTTCAAGCTTTGACCAAAACTGACATAAAACTGAATTTTATACGATGTTATAACCCTACCCAAAACAAACAAAAAAATACTAGTTTTAGCAGTTGTCCTGTGATTCCTTTGCAAATACTGTATGCAAATACTTGTAATAATACACAGAGTACATTATACTCCCTTTAACTTTATGCTTTATTTCTTCGAAGTAGAATACAGGTGGTCCCCGACTTACGAATGAGTTCCGTTCCTAAGCACCATTCGTAACCCGAAAATTCGTAAGTCGGAACGCGTTACACGTGGCGTTCGTAAGTCCGGATTTTTGGTCGTAAGTCGGAAAATGTATGCTAACGCTGCGCCGCACACCCGTTTATCAACATGAGACTGAACAAGCGTACATACTGGTTCATAAACATGCACAGAACTTTATTTACAAACGGTTAGCTAACACACTTTCATCTAAAAACACATACAGTTGCTGTATTTAATGTACAACAGTACTGTTCGTAAGCGCGTTCGTAAGTCCGGAACGTCGTAAGTTGAGGCCGTCATAAGTCGGGGACCACCTGTACTCAATTTCTCCAAAATAAAAAAATAAATAAATCACATACGCCTGCACCGTTCATTGTTTTAGTAAAAAGAAAAAAATAGGCAAAAAAATAATAAGTACAGTATGTAGAATCCAGTCTTACGGACTTGTGACCTGGATATGGGCACCAGTGACCCCCTGCAACCCGAAAAAGAAGAAGCAAGTAAAAATTATGGATGGATGGATGGATGGATGGACTGAAGGATGAATGGATGGAATCCAGTCTATTATTTTGTCTCAAAATGTAAAAATATCAACAAATGTTAACAAGCATTTGGATGTTTTTAGCTTAATAATTTCATGCCTATAGAAAAGCCCACTTTAACAAACTTAAAGTGGCCCATGGGCCACCAGTTGATAATGACAATTGTATCAAGTTTTGCGGCTCTGAATATGTTTAATTTAGTGAACGAAGGGGCAGAAATGGCTCTTTTGATCATGAAGGTTGCAGACCCCTGGTCTAGAAGATGTTTTTCAAGCTTTGTCTTATTGTAGCATTGTTAGCGTGCTTTATAAAACTTGTCTTTCCAATATCCTTTAGGGATAAAAGATACTGTATATTCTGGCTCTTGTGACATTATATTATTCATGTTAGCTTAATATGTTATACATGTTAGTGAAAATATGCTAAACAAACTTGTATTTTTGTGGTTCTAAGTCTTTAATCTTCAGTCTAGTTCTGGAATCACAGCGACAAAAATGTTTTGTTTTTTTAGTTTTGCATTAAGATGTTTAAATCTCCTTTAAAAAAGGATAAATTGCTGTTCATTATTATTAATCTTTATTTAAAAAGTTGTGTGTGTTTTTTTTAAACTAAGGATACTGGGGGCCTGATGGAGATTGTTGAAGGGCCACTTTTGGCCCTCAGGCCTTAAGTTACCCACTTCTGCCTTAAAGGAACGCACGGATCTAACTTTTTAGTGCTTGGACTACGAAGATTGAATGACTCTCTGCTACTACCCCAACAACTGTAAGACCAATAGGTAGAAAACTGACTAAATTACAGTGTGACAGTGTGTTTCCTAACCAACGGTGGACTTCTTGAATTGTGTTTTGACAAATTTATATAACCCTAAAGTTATTATCCAGCCGTAAGAAAACCTGTTTTTGAAACTTGTTTTGGTTCCCATGCAGTACCAATAAAGTCCTGAAGTACGAAAGTGTTGGAGAGGACTCGGCTGTGTCTTAGGATTTTAGTTGCATTTTATAACGTGGCTCCTGAGAAAAGGTCTAAACCAGGTCAAATGTCAAATGAGCCGGTTTGTCCCGATCAGTCTGAGAACTCGGTTTAAAAAAATGAAAAAATAAAACCAGCTTCCTCAGTGGGAGTCCTGAGAGAAAATATTGACAAAAATCCAGCCCAAGGCGGAGTTGACAGATTGGGAACATTTTAACTGTTTGCGTTTGATGACCTTACATAAACACTTTATGAGAAATGACATCTGAGACGCCACAGTTTCTGAAGCGTTTGCAGGTTCAGAGACCGACTGGCTGAAGAGATATGATTTTTAATAACTTTCCCATAAAGGGATGCAGTAATTTCTTGTGCAAAACTTGGAAGCTTTAAGTAAGTCTGCAGATCTGTTGGTACAAACCTTTAAAGGTAATGTGACATGATGCTAAAACATAGACATCTTTAAAAAAAGAGGAGCTACTCGGCTGAGATTTTTTTGTACACAGATGCTTCGAATAATTAATATATAAAAGTATTTTTTAATAAAATAGTTTTAATGATGTAACTCCACAGTGCAGGTGGAGAAAGGTGGGGTCAAACGCCGACGCATTTTTATGACGCAATGTATTGAACGCACATTGTAAATAACAATGGCAGAGAATATAGAAACCGAGGAATTAAGCAATTTAAGTGAAGATTTGAGCGATTTGTCTTCAGTTTGGGAAGCCGAAGTTAGTTCGAGTGATGAACAAGAAACAGCTGGTTCTAATGTAGGTTTGCAGCCGTATATTTGAGCCTTACCGTTCAGGGAGCGAGGGGTTAGGGTTGTTTTGTCCGTTCTTGACAAAGTTTTTCATATTTTGGGAAAGTGAAAAGGCTCACTTGTTCACTGGCGATATTAGAACGCCCAAATGCGACACAACGTACCAGCATTTTTCATGTTATACAAAAAAAAAGGCGATCTTGAACACAATGACGCTGCGTTCTAATGGAAGCTGCAGACTGAACTTCATATCCCTATGTCACATGACGTCGCATGCGGAAGTACCCGGATTTCCAGTGACGGAACACGGCGCCAAGTTTAAAATCACTTTGAAACAAATTTTCATTGATTTATCATTTTGCTTGTAAAAACGAACATAGTTGAATGATACAACATGTTGTGCCACTTTATGCATATAGTTCCAACATCATGTCACAATACCTTTAACAAAACTATAAATGCTACTTTTAAATAATACGTCTAAACTTTGCTTTATGTTTCCCTTTCTTATAGTTTGGTCACGTTCAATAGTTCCTGAGAGAGGTCTTTTAAAGTTTTTCTTTGGATCTAGGATTCTTTTTCACTCCAGTTCTCGGACATGTGCACCCAGTTATCCACATTGATGATTCCATGACCTCAAACTCAACTCCTCTACCAGAAGCATAGCAGATCAACGCTCTGTGACATACATATCCTAATACAGAAAGTGGATGAAAACATCTTAATATTAAGAAATGTTGCATAATATACATGATTTTACCCTTTTTGTCACATAATGGCATCTTTTCTTTTCAATTCGGTGCATCCAAAGTGGTATGGGCTTGATCTTCCTTTGAGAAAGTTCTGTTGTCGCTTTCTCCCTTTCATTCCCTCACTGTTCACCTTTTGGTTTAATTTAAGTTCATCTTATCAATCACCCAGCAGCATCGCTGCATAAACTCAGACAAATGGCACCTTTCAGTCTCTGAAGTTGTAAAACGTGTAACAGAAGGAACAATTTCAAATGTGTCAACTTGGAGGTCATCTGGAGAAAGTTCCTCACGTCCATCCAAAGCTGAAGACGCCTTTGACAAGTCACCAATCCATCAACAAACACGACTGTGCACTCTGTGTTAATTTAGAATCACCCATCATGCTTCAGTTTCCACAATCATCATATTGCCTGACGTTTTTCACATTGGAAGTGGCACATTTTTAGAACAAATCTTTAAAAGTTAAGCTAAGAAGTTGTCTTCCAACAGCAGAAATAGTTTGTAGAGATCAGGAAACAGACATTTTGTGACTTTATACACCTTTTTATGTTTGTTAAAACTGGTCATGCCTCATTTTATTCACAAAAATGCAGTTTCCATTAGGTGTATTAGTTTGGAAACCCCTGCCGTCACACAGGATTATTCCCTGCTGTCTGTCAAGAGTTCGAAGCAGCCGACAGATGAAGGTTTTTATTGCGACATCAAGTCTTGTTTGCTCAAGACTTGTTGAAGTGTCAACCTTTGTTGAGGCGTTTTCTGTCATATCCAAACTGGGTGTTCCCTGAGAGACCAGGGTGTGAAAAAGGAAAGCTGTGAAGAGAGGCGGTGCTGATGGAGAGACTGATCCCGACTAAAATAACAAAAATTGGAACATTTTACTGGAAAACAGGAGGAATGCATCCCCTCCTTCCTTTTGTCCTCCTGGAGGTGCGAATTTATGGGTTTGCTGATGCCTGAAGAGTTCGGGGGGCTCTCGGTAAACATGCCAATCTTTTGAAGTCCTTCTCGGTTTAACAGCTTGCAGTTTTTATAAAAAGTAATCCTGTTGCAGGTCGCTAGGGTTCTAATTTAAAAGGAGCTTTGAGGGATGGAAAACGTCCTGCCCTGCCAGCAAATCCACCAAAACTAAATGTTCTTTCTTTCTTTTCATCAATCATCTGTCAGAGTTTATCTTTTATTATCCAAACACAAAATAAGATGCTCTGTCTGATCTCCACTTTAACCTTTTAAAGCTTTAAAACCTACAAACACGCAATAATTAACAACCAAATGCGAAGAAGCTGCAGTAAGTGTTGGGGATAATTCAGATACAGTTTATACTCCGTCTATTACATTTTATTTCATAGTTAGCAGCTTTACATGACTTTTTCCCCATGGGAATTCAGATATAAACAATACAAAAAAATTAATAATAATCTGGGCCAATAAATAATCTCATCCACACCCAAACACACGGTGGCCCTAAGGTGTGTAAATGAACAACATTTAACAAATTAAAAAAAACGAAATTACATTAAGCCAAAGCGGAAGTAGCCGGAATCACATTAGAAAAAACAGAATCACATTTGAAAAAACAGAATTACATTTGAAAAAAAAAAAAAAAACAGAATCACATTTGAAAAAACAGAATTACATTTGGAAAAAAAAAACGGAATCACATTTGAAAAAACAGAATCACATTTGAAAAAACAGAATTACATTTGGGGGAAAAAAACAGAATCACGTTAGAAAAAACGGAATTACATTTGGAAAAAAACAAACAAACAATGACATTTGAAAAAACTGAATTACATTAAGCCAAACAGGAAGTTTTTTTTAAATGTATTTATTAAAGCTATACTCTGTAGTTTCTGCAGTACCCTGGGACTTAGAAAAATTTCCAGCAGGTGAAATCATTCTGCTCCCTCCCCTCAGAGCCATATATGGCTCTGAGGGGGAGGCTCTGCTGAGATTCAAATTCAAGCTCTGTTTTTATTGGCTGATTCAAATTCAAGCTCTGTTTTTAATTGGCTGGTTACAAACTCTGTTTTTATTGGCTGTCATTGTCCTGGTCACTCTGTGTTTTTAGTGTTTTTATAAATGCTGATAGAGAAGCAAGGGGACTATAGTTTTTTTCAGAGATTACTTTGTCTAACATCAGTTTGTCAGTAGATAGTGACAGAGTGAAGAAATATGTTAAATATATTGTTTGAAAAGTTACAGACTACATTACAATCTTACATACCCCAGCTTTAACAGCATAAAACCGAACAACAGAACAATATACAGTACCGTACACACAACGGAGATGTGCTTAATATTCTAAAAAAGTTAGGTCCTCTGGATGTTCAAACAACAACAACGTTTCCGTTTTTTTAAATGTCATTCCGTTTTTTAAAATGTGATTCCGTTTTTTTTTTTCAAATGTGATTCCGGCCACTTCCGCTTTGGCTTAAAGGTTCAGTCTGCAGTTTCTGTAGAACATCAGCACTTAGAAAAAATTTCAACAAGCAAAGCATTCTGATCCCTCCCCCTCAGAGCCATATATGGCTCTGCCCCCTTGTGGTCTGTTGAAATTTGAATTCAAGCTCTGTTTTTATTGGCTGATTCAAATTCAAGCTCGGTTTTTATTGGCTGGTTACAAACTTTGTTTTTATTGGCTGGAAAATGGCGGGTCACTTTTTCTTTTTAGAAATGCTTATTTACCACCTGGAGAAGCAAGGGGACAATATTTTTTTTTGGTTTTTTTCAGAGATTACCTCTCTAACATCAATCTAGTGACAGAGTGAAGAAATATGTTAAAAATTTATTGTTAGAAAAGTTACATATAGCAGCTTTAATGTAATTTCGTTTTTTCAAATGTTGTGTTTTTGTTGTGTTTTTCAAATGTTATTCCGTCTTTTCTAATGTTGTTCATTTACACCTTAGGGCCACCGTACAAACGCGCTGAGCAAACACACACACAAGCAGCCGTTTCACATCAGACGATTCAAACATTTAAAGACGTAAATCAGCTGACAAAACAAAAAGTCACCAGTTTCAGTTCATTTCTGCTTTTTTTTTTCTGCGCAGGAATTAAAACAAAAGACTTAAATGTTCTGAAAGTCTCCGTTTTTATCAGTTCAGAGGGTACGAGTCCGGATCACAGCGTTGTGTTCTGATTTAATGCGTCAGTACTCCCGAGCCTCTCTGAGCTCCATCTGAAACTCCGGTTCTGGAGGGTTTTCTGTGCAGTCCAGCCCGTTGTTGGGGGGCCTCACCGAATGGAACCTGCTCCAGTCCCCTTTGCACAGGATCCACGGCAGGACGTCCACCTTGTAGTGCAGCTCGGGGGAGAACTCGGTGCTGATCAGGTTCGGCGCTCCCGCTCCTTTCCCCCGCGTTATCAGTCTCATCCGGTCGTCGTAGCAACAGTGCTGCTCCGCCAGCATGGTGCTGTCGTACGACAGCATGGAGCGGATGCAGAAGCGGGCTGAGGGTTTGTAGATGTCGAGTCGCTCTTTGGGTCCGCTGGCGTCCCTCCAGCGGTACGACTTGTGGAGTCCGGCGTCCTCGATGTCGACGGTGCCGTAGACGACCTCGGAGGGGTAAGAGCAGGGGCAGCTGGGCAGCTCGGTGAGCGCCTGCTGCAGGTAATTCTGCAGGAAGTCATTCCTGCAGCTTAACCACTTCTCACAGCTGTCCACATCTGGGTGAGAACATCAAAAACACTTTAATCCCATTTACCAACGAAAAATGATCACATTTTCATGTAAAGTGACATCAAGACAACAGACATAAATGCAGTGTGATGCTGAGTCCTGAATGATTTAGCTGGGATTTGCTGAAGAATAGTTACTGAAGCTGAAACAAGCAAAACAATAGCTTAATGACTCATAAGGATAGCTAAAATAATCAAATGGATAGCTAAGAGTCAAAAGGAGAGCTAAAACAATCAAAAGGGTAGCTAAAAGACTCAAAACGCAAGCTAAAAGAATCAAATGGATAGCTAACACTCTGAAACGGATAGCTAAAAGAATCAGACGGATAGCTAAGAGTCAAAAGGATAGCTAAAACAATCAAAAGGGTAGCTAAAACAATCAAAAGGGTAGCTAAAAGACTCAAAACGCAAGCTAAAAAACTCAAAAGGATATATATNTAAAAGGACAGCTAAAAGACTCATAAGGAAGCTAAAATACTCAAAAGAATAGCTAAAAGGATCAAAAGGATAGCCAAGCGAATTAAAAGGACAGCTAAAAGACAAAAGTATAGCTAAAACAGTCAAAGGAATAGCTAAAAGGATCAAAGGATAGCCAAGCAAATTAAAAGGACAGCTAGACAAAGGTATAGCTAAAAAAGTCAAAAGAATAGCTAAAAGGATCAAAAGGATAGCCAAGCGAATTAAAAGGACAGCTAAAAGACAAAGGTATAGCTAAAACAGTCAAAAGAATAGCTAAAAGGATCAAAAGGATAGCCAAGCGAATTAAAAGGACAGCTAAAAGACAAAGGTATAGCTAAAACAGTCAAAAGAATAGCTAAAAGGATCAAAAGGATAGCCAAGCGAATTAAAAGGACAGCTAAAAGACAAAGGTATAGCTAAAACAGTCAAAAGAATAGCTAAAAGGATCAAAAGGATAGCCAAGCGAATTAAAAGGACAGCTAAAAGACAAAGGTATAGCTAACAGTCAAAAGAATAGCTAAAAGACAAAAAAGGATAGCTAAAACAATCAAAAGGCAAGCTAAAAGAATCAAAAAAATAGCTAAAATAATCAAAAGATCAACTAAAGAATAAAAATGCTTGCTAAAATTAGGTGAACTGTTGATGGAACCTAATAAAAAGCTGGCTAAAACTAAAAAATTAGCATGTTGGCTAAAATACAAAGTAGCAAAAGCTTCATTAAAAGCAACAAAAATCTAGCTAATTAAAAGGACAGCACAACAGTAGCTAAAGATTAAAAGAAGCCAAAGAAGCCAAAAAATAAAACAAATATTCTGCAGCGGGTTTTAATTCAAGTAATGCTTTTGAATGGATTGAAGAGCACTTAATAAATGTCTATGGGTTAAATATAAATAAATTTAGATATTTTAAAAAGAATAAAAGTTGCAAACTCAAAGCCTATAGGAGCTTGAATGAGCTGAACATTTTGACATACAAATGATAAAAGAGTACAACGACTTAGCTGTACGGAAGAATAAAACACGAGAAAACTAAAGTATGAATGTTGAATCGGCATTCATGCAATTAGCTTCAAATATTTCGACAACAAAACTAAACAGAAAAAAGCAGAAAACTGTGAAAGGCTAATACTGTACATATACTGTATATATATTCAGATAATTTGAAAAGAAGGTGCTGTGAGATAAATTAAAGTGTTCACCAGCCATGTTGCCTTCTGACATGCTGAATTCCCATGAAAACTTTAGATCCCTTTGACTGTCGTTAAGAAAATTAGAGGCTGACGGTGAAAACAGAGGTTTTCCTCGACCGTCTGCAGCAGTCGCAGACCGAGAGGTAAACCATGTGACAGTAGATCATGTGTTTCTCACTGCTATGCTCTTTGATATGTTTGTGGAGGAAAGCGAACTATCATATTCTCCGGCTGCTGCGTCGCAGCAGGACAGCAATAAAACAGGATCTACTCTAACATTTCTGAGTTTCATTCAGCAGAGCAGCTCTCTGGGGAGAAAGAGCTTTTAATAAATATAATAAAAAATAAATAAAAAAAGTAGTGCAGAGGTTGAAACTGACCCGACTGGAACATAAAATCTGATTCAAAACAAGAAATGAAAACAGAATAACACAAACGGACCTGATTCTGTGCTGTTGGTCGTCTGAAGAGGCATCAAGTCCGTCACTGTTATCACAGAGTCTAAAAGACAGAAAGGTAGAAGAAAGAAAAACAAACCGATAAAGGTGAGAATATCCAGATTATCGTTGCCAGCATCATCTGGTTGATATTAAAGCAATGCTTTTAGAGCTTCAGAAAACAAAAATCATCACTACGACAAACTTTACAGCAATAAAATTAAACTGAGCTGCTCCTCAACTGAGTCAAACTTCTTCAGAATAAAACAATAAAATAAATAAAGTCAATGTTTGAGTAGCTCTGAGAACACAATTAAATCTAATATTAGACAAGGCAGTTTGTAAGTGCTGATGGCTGAATGACTACACTGTCAACTGTCGAAAAACTAAATAAAAAGGATAAAAAGGATGCATAAGAAGACAAGAAGGAATAAGGAAACAAAAAGGAAGCGTAAAGAGACAAAACGGAAATGTAAAGAGACAAAAAGGAACCGTAAAGAGACAAAAAGGAACCGTAAAGAGACAAAAAGGAACCGTAAAGAGACAAAAAGGAAATGTAAAGAGACAAAAAGGAAATGTAAAGAGACAAAAAGGAACCGTAAAGAGACAAAAAGGAAGCATACAGAAACAAACAGGAAAGTTAAAGAGACAAAACGAAAATGTAACAAGAGAAAAAGGAAGCAAAAGGAGACAAACAGGAAGCACTAGGAGACAAACAAAAGCATAAGGAAACAAAAAGGAAACTTAAGGGGACAAAATAGGAGGTATAAGGAGACAAAAAGGAAGCATAAGGAAACAAAAAGGAAGCATAAGGACACAAAAAGGAAGCATAAGGACACAAAAAGGAAGCATAAGGACACAAAAAGGAAGCATAAGGACACAAAAAGGAAGCATAAGGACACAAAAAGGAAGCATAAGGACACAAAAAGGAAGCATTAGGAGACAAACGAAAGTATAAGGAGACAAAAAGGAAGCATAAGGAAACAAAAACAGGAAAGGTAAGAGACGAAATGGAAGTGTAACGAGACAAAAAGGCAGCATGACACAACAAGGAAGCATAAGGAGACTACAAGTGTAGGGAAACAAAAAGGAAGCCTAAGAAGACCAAAAGGAAGCATGTCACAAAAAGGAAGAATAAGGAGACAAAAAATGAAGTGTAAGGATACAAAAAGGAAGCATAAGGAAACAAAACGGAAGCATAAGGAAACAAAACGGAAGCATAAGGAAACAAAAAGGAAGCATAAGGAAACAAAACGGAAGCATAAGGAAACAAAAAGGAAGCATAAGAAGAAAAAAGGAAGCATAAGGAAACAAAAAGGAAGCATAAGGAGAAAAAAGGAAGCATAAGGAAACAAAAAGGAAGCATAAGGAGAAAAAAGGAAGCATGACACAAAAAGGAAGCATAAGGAAACAAAAAGGAAGCATAAGAAGACAAAAAAAGGAAGCATTAGGAGACAAAAAATTAAGCATACGGAAAGAAAAAGGAAGCATGACACAAAAAGGAAGCATAAGGAGACAAGAAGGAAGCATAAGGAGAAAAAAGGAAGCATAAGGAAACAAAAAGGAAGCATAAGGAGACAAAAGGTATGAGGAGAAATAAAAAAATAAGTGTATTTCAGTATATTTTAAAGAACAACAAGTTTTTAAAAGATTTGAAAAAAAAATGTTATAAAGACAAACTAATTAATACAGGCAAAACCCTTTTGACCTCTGTGGGACATAAAAAAGAGAAGGCTTCAATGACCTTTTATATCCAAGTTTTTCCACAGAATATCTTGAAAGTCATTTTTGCCCTTCAATGAATGTTTTCATCAATCGTGACTTTTTTTGTAAAAGATGAAACTTTCTACATGTTCTGCACATGCTGAATGTTGTTTAGCAGGTCTTATTTTCCTAACGATGACAGGAAACGAGTCAGAGATCTTAATCGCCCATAGATCCCCACTCTGGACTGGAACTGGAACCGGCAGGTCTTAAAACTTATTTTCTGAGCTGTAAAAACTTCACACGAGTCAGGTCGCCTCTTACTCTGGCAGCTCTTCAGGTCGCACGTGCGTGATTCAGTCGCCGTGCACGCGTAGCCACAGGACCGGGTGCGTTTCTGGGATCCGAACCCACAAGTGACGCTGCACGGGGCCCATTGGCCCCACTCCTCACGCTCTAAAAAACACAGCAAGAAAAGATGGATGAGCCAGAGGAGGTTAGAGGGGCGGAAACCTGAACTATGGGGGGAGAGGTGAGCAGCCTTTGAAGTCAGCCTTGTGCTTTCTTCACTCTGCCAGTGTGTGTGTGCGTGGGCGATGGGCGTGCGTGTGTGTTATGCAATTAAGGAGTGCCTGAAATGGGCCAGGGAGTGACAGTATGGAACATGCTCCTCGATTTTTTTTTTAAACACACCACCTTCAGGAGGGGAGGAAGGGGAGAACTTCAAAGACTGTTAGGGGGCTGGAGGGAGGGTAGGAGGGGTGAGGGTTCAGGGCTAAGTGAAACTCTTCCTGCAGTGAGAGTGACGACAGCGTCAAGCGAGCAAAAACAAACCGTCGTTCCCTCAAGATTAGTACAAACTGAGCATAACTGATGACATTTGACCCATTACACCGGTGTTATTAGTATTATTTTTTTTAAAGTTATTTTCACACCACGGTCTCCATCTTGATCTATTATTGCAAAATATCTCATGAATCAAAGGATGAACTATAATCAAACTCAGAGACATCATCAGATAAATGTCTACAACTGATAAAGTTTTGGGCTCAACCCAATTCAAGATGGCCGCTACAGACTACTATATAAGCTAAAAATGGCTACAATTCAGCCTGATCTGCAGATATAGACACTTGTGCTAACGTTGTGCACAAATAGCTGAAAGCCTTTATTCTATATTGCATGGAAACACCAAACTATCAGGGAACTCAAAAACTACCGTGAGGGAACGCATACAATAATGATGTCACGTGCGCTGCAGAATGGCAGCACTGACGGGAGCTCCATTTCGACTCAACCTTTTTTTGTTCCTGTTGCTTTTGTTTGAACTTCATTGCGTCTACATTGCACACCCACGGTACGGGTATGACCGCAACACACTTGTGGAGTTTTCTGTGTCGCTGCCATGCCATCGTGGTTCAGTCCTTCTAGCCTCGGGCTCAGGCTCCGTCCTGTCATGGCGGCCGTCCCCATGATCCTCCATCTGCCTGCACAGACCGAATTCTATGGACCCATTCGGTTCTGCGGGGAAACCATGGATGTTCTTTGTCTGCCGGACCCGGTTCTGGAGGACTGTTTGGGAGGACAGCTGCTGCGATCATTATTATCATCAAGCTGCTAACAAGACCTGCTAACATTGCTAACAAGACCTGCTAATGCTGCTAACAAGACCTGCTAACATTGCTAACGAGACCTGCTAACGCTGCTAACAAGACATGCTAATGCTGCTAACAAGACCTGTTAACATTGCTAACGAGACCTGCTAACATTGCTAACGAGACCTGCTAATGATGCTAACAAGACTTGCTAATGCTGCTAACAAGACCTGCTAACATTGCTAACAAGACCTGCTAACATTGCTAACGAGACCTGCTAATGCTGCTAACAAGACATGCTAATGCTGCTAACAAGACCTGCTAAAGCTGCAAACAAGATCTGCTAACGCTGCAAAAAAAGATCTGCTAACGCTGCCAATAAGACCTGCTAATGCTGCTAACAAGACATGCTAATGCTGCTAACAAGACCTGCTAACATTGCTAAAGAGACCTGCTAACGCTGCTAACAAGACATTCTAGTGTTGCTAACAAGACCTGCTAACATTGCTAACGAGACCTGCTAATGCTGCTAACAAGACATGCTAATGCTGCTAACAAGACATGCTAATGCTGCTAACAAGACCTGCTAATGCTGCTAACGAGACCTGCTAATGCTGCTAACGAGACCTGCTAACACTGCAAACAAGATCTGCTAATTCAATTCAATTCAAAAATTATTAATCCCAAAGGAAAATTAATTGTTGTTGTAGCTCATCTTGGTTTCATTAGAGATCAAAAAAGGCGTTCAATACAAGATCAACTGGACTTTATTTGTTACAGAAGACGTTTCGACCTCTATCCAGAGGAGTTTTTCATTAGAGTTGTTATAGATGCTGAAGCCTTTGGGCAGAAAGAACCTCTTGTAGCAGTTCGTCCCACAGTGGACTTAACTGCCGGTGTCGGGGGACAATCTTGGTCCTCCCACTGTCACGAGACACGTTTCCCGCCACCTCCAAGATCTTGGCAGTCAGGCACTCGAGCACCATCTCCAGGTAGACGGGAATGCATCCAAGACACCTCTTTTTCAACTCATTTTGGATTTGGGGCTGTAGTTTTGGGGTTCGTGACAGTTGAGGTATTATTTGAGCTTTTGATATGTTAATCAGCAGCTCCCATTAGTAGAAAACTGCTAACAAGACCTGCTAACATTGCTAACAAGACCTGCTAACACTGCCAATAAGATCTGCTAACGCTGCTAACAAGATCTGCTAATGCTGCTAACAAGACCTGCTAACGCAGCCAATAAGATCTGCTAATGCTGCTAACAAGACTGTGCCGCTAACCGAACCGCACTGCTAACAGTACCATGGTGCCAACGGGAACATGTTGCCCAAAGAAACCTCACTGCTAACCAAACCACTCTGCTAATAGGACCATGCTGTTGTAGATGCATTTCTTGTTCACTTTTGGCGCCTTGTTTTCGTATTTTTGTTGAGTGCATATTTGTTGTTGCTGTTTTTTTGGGGCGAATCGAGATGGTTCATCTCGTCCTGAGCATTTCATTGCATTGTTGACCTTGTGTTGATTTTGCATAAGACAAATAAACCAAACCTGAACCATAACGTTTGCAAATGTTAGCATTCAGTTTTGATTTTAGTAATCTTAGTTTTTGTTGTCG
Source organism: Garcialebias charrua (assembly GCA_038048925.1). NCBI lineage: Eukaryota > Metazoa > Chordata > Actinopteri > Cyprinodontiformes > Rivulidae > Garcialebias > Garcialebias charrua. The sequence continues at coordinate 1,178 of JBBPBX010081397.1, read as the reverse complement.
TTTGAAAATTTACTTTGTTTCTTGAACAAATTTTTTCCTGCATTAAAAAACTGCTTTATTCTGAGATTCTTAACGTTGGACGTGATGATAGTTGTAGGTTGTTTTTCTTCATTCGGAAGGTCAAAGTTTAGAGGTCAAGGGCCAGAGTAAGTTTGTTGTGTTCATCTTATTGGACTGAAGAGCTGTGAAGGAGCAGAATGTCATGAATCACTTCAGGTTTATGTTACAGTAAGTCCTCAGGTAATAAGAACTGTTTAAAGGGGCAAAAACGTGTTTTCTGTGGAAGGTGAAATGGGCCGGAACGTTCCGCCTGAAGGTGCTTTAACAGTGCCGAGTGAGAAAGATCTGTAGAAACACATTCAGACAATCATCTGTTGCTAAACAAAGATCTGAAGCTTGAAGAACCATCACTGTGAAACCTGTGAAATCACTTCATGTGGGACAGGTGAGTCCTGACCGCTGCTTGGCTCCGCCCCCTGCTAATAAACTCTTCTGTATGAAGGTGAAAGAGCGTCAGCCGAGATTTAATTAAGTCGTGCTGTCTTACCAAAGTTATCCTTCGTCTCCCACTCTTTGTCCCAGTGTCGCCCCCAATCCGCCCCCACTCCACTCAGGACCTCTGGATCGGAGCCATAGTCCTCAGTCTGTTCCTCAGACCCGCCTCCTCCAAGCCCGTTCTCCGCCTGCTCCGGGTACTCCCAGAACAGCGGCCAGAACAGCTTCTTGTGGCTGTTGATCCAGTCCGAGGATGAGAGCGACCAGTCGTTCCTCTGGCTCTCCGCGGCGAGGTCCATCTCCACCTCCGTCTCCGTCTGAGAGTCCCCCACCACCTCGATGGTCACCTGAAACACCCAGCGTTAGTTCAATAGGTTCACCGGTCCTCTCCACTGATTGTTACCTAGACCCCTGATAAATAAATAATATAAAATAACATAACATCTGCCAATTTAACGGTCTTAAAAACCTCACACGAGGAGCAAAATTACAAATATAAAAACGCTTTGGCAGCCATTTTGTTCATTTGTGTTTTTAGAGGTAAAGGTAGTCCTCGACTTACGACGTTTCGGACTTACGTCACGCATCTTATTAATTTATTTTTATTTTTATTAATTATATATAAATAAATGCAGTGGTGGGCACCAGACCGCTGGGGAGCGCTAAAGCGCTAATCTGCTGAT
>JBBPBX010081395.1:5428-15963 GCA_038048925.1 Garcialebias charrua | reverse complement strand
ACACCCGCAGCACCACTAACACACTCAAAATGGATTCCACAACAGAGATTCAGCCAGAAGATACACAACACCCATGGCCTTATTGAAAGACTGTTCAGTACAGCAGGACATATTCTCAAGAGCCAGACTGGACTCAAAAAACTTTGAAAACCAACTTCTTCTGAACTTGAACAAGAAATTCTTGCTGCAATATTAAAATGTGTCAGTTCATGGATGTTAGGAGACATGCGATGTCTCCAAATGTCTCGATACTTGGGTCCAAGTTTTGAAAATGGTGTCAGGAAGTTAAAATATTGTTCACTAATGATCCGTTACAAGGTTGTTGACTAGACGTATTTTAACTAGAGTTGATGACAAAGTGGAGTTGAAATGACCAGATGTTCCTTTGTTAGGTCTAATGCTCCTTTTTTCAAACAGACAACTTTTACTTCAATGTGTTTACTGCAGTTAAAATGACACATTGGTTTTGTTTTGTGTTAAATAAAAACTTTCAAAAGTATAATCATTCCTCTTTCTTATTTTTGCTTAATGATATTTAACTCTGCAGGTCATCCCTGAAATTCTGATGCACAGACTCACAAGTCCAAGTGTGAACTGTGTCACAGAGTTAACACAATAAAAACATGTATTATCTGCAGGATTGTTCATTAAAATGACTCAACACTATTAATGTATTACAGAAAATTTACATACAGTAGGTACACTTAAAGCTAATGTAGACCATTGCATTAGGTAATACATTCAGCAAGTACTTTTACTTTAATACTTTAAGTATTTTTAAAAGCAAGTACTTATTTACTTTTACTTAAGTAAAAATATTCATATGGTACTTCTACTTTTACTAGAGTACATTTTTGTCTGTTTATTTGTACTTTTACTTAAGTACAAGTGTTTTACTTTCTCCACCACTGGTCTTACTACGGCTGACTTTCATTCCTCTTCTTTCAAGTGCATACCTCCACCTCTCCAAGTTCTCTTCCACCTGTTCCCTGTTCTCACCACAGATCACAATGTCATCTGCAAACATCATAGTCCATGGGGATTCCTGCCTGACCTCATCTGTTAGTCGGTCCATCACCAGAGCAAACAAGAAGGGGCTCAGAGCCGATCCTTGATGCACTCCCACCTCCACCTTGAAGCTATCTGTCACTCCTACAGCACATCTCACCACTGTCCTGATGTCCTCATACATGTCATGTACCAGTCTAACATACTTTTCTGCCACTCCAGATTTTCTCATGCAATACCACACCTCCTCTCTTGGTACCCTGTCATTGCTTTTTCTAAATCCACAAAGACCCAATGGAGTTCTTTCTGACCCTCTCTGTACTTCTCCATCAGCATTCTCAAAGCAAAGATGGCATCTGTGGTGCTTTTTCTTGGCATGAAACCATACTGCTGCTAAAAAAAAGGTGTTCAATACAGAAACAACTGGACTTTATTTGTAACAGAAGACGTTTCGCTTTTGTGAGGTGTGATTTGTCAATTTACATAGGTATGTTGTATCTTATCTCAGCCTTTAAAACCTTGCTCTCTCACTCTCTGCTCTTTGAATTGAAAAAGTTCCTCGGATGAGAAGCAAAACATCTTCTGTTACAAATAAAGTCCAGTTTTCTCTGTATTGAACGCCTTTTTTCATTTTATCATGTCCTGGATGACTGAGAATCTTCACCAGCACGTACTGCTGCTCACCGATAGTCACCTCTTGTCTAAGACTTGCTTCCACAACTCTCCCAGATCTTCATCTTGTGGCTCATCAACTTAATTCCACTGTAGTTGTTACAACTCTGTACATCACCCTTGTTCTTAAAAATTGTCACGCACACTTCTTCTCCATTCCTCAGGCATTTTCTCTGGATCAAAGGAATAACACAATTAACTGTACTGACACTCTGCTAGGCCTAGGTAAAGATGCAACACCTTCTTTGGTGCAGTATGGAGTCTGGTCTTGAGATAAAGCTGATTGGAGTTCAATTCAATTCAACAATACTTCATTAATTCCAAATGGAAATTACATGTTGTTGTAACTCATCATCCTGGTTTCATTAAAGAGTTGTTATGCTGATGGCTGTGGGCAGGAAGGATCTCTTCTAGCAGATCTCTGTTGTTATATGACAGTCTGATGAAGAGGATGCTGAGGGTTGTCTGTAATGTTCTTCATTTTATGAAGAATCCTTCTTTGTACAATCATCTCCAAAGGTTCTGGCATTAACAAAAAGACAGGAGAAAGAACTGGAAGTGGCAGAAATGAAGCTGCTTAGAGGAGTCCCCAGAACTGAGCCAGATTTCTTTATGAGCTTGTTGATCTTTTTTAAGTCTTGCTGTGGTGATGCTACCCCAGCAGATGGTGGCAGAAGAGATAGCACTCTCAACAACAGACTTATAGAAGATGTGCAGCATCTTGCTGCAAACATTGAAGGACTTCAGCTTCCTCAAGAAGTACAGTCTGCTCTGTCACTTCTTGGAGCAGCTGTGGCTGAGTGGTTAGAGCAGTTGTCCTCCAATGCAAGAGTTGGGGGTTTGAATCCACCAGCAATCACATGCTGAAGTGTCCCTAGGCAAGACGCTGAACCCCTCATTGCCTCCAATGTGTGTATGATGTCGAGATGGCTCACCCTGCTGGTCGGTTCCCATCCCTACACCTTCTGTCTTCCACGGCTACATGTGTTTAGTGTTTATTTAATTACTTTGGTCTGTATTTAAGTGAACGTTCTTGTCTTTGTAATTGTCGTGTCATAGTCTGAGTTTTCCCTCATGTCTGATGAAGCCTGGGATTTTGTAAGTAGCTGCCCCGTCAGCATTTTGATTTCTTTATTAAAGTGTTTGTGATTTTACTCGCTGCACTTCTGAGTCCTACCTGCCTGCACTTTGGGTTCTGCTCGCTTCATCAGAACCAATTCCTGACATTATGACCCGACCAACAAAACGCAAGCCCCGCAGTCAGAACAACGGATCCGCTCAGCGGCTGAAGGGAGCGGCCCCAGGTCTGGACGAGCCGACCATCATCCGCATGAATGGCTTCCGAACTGAAGCCGTCCAGAGGGACCACAGCCCCGAGGTGGAGATTCTCTCTTCGCAGCTTCTGGTGGAAGAGGAAGAAAGGAAGCTCAGAGGCGGCCGCTCAGCCTTTTGGCCGGCTCCCTCGTACACTCCGAGACTCTGATCAATGTGGTCCGATTCGGACGAAGATTCAGAACCGGAGGAGTTCTGGGTAGGTCCGGCTCTCAGTCCATGTCGCCGCCGGAGGAAGCGCCGGTTAAAAGGAGTGGACTTTTCCGGGTCCCAGCCCCGCCCACTGCTGCTCGCTCGTGATCAGCCAGGTTCACCTCCTAGCTCACCGCCAGCTGATCACAGCTCCCTATTTTCAGCTGCACCACTGAGTTCACCTAGAGCTGCACCTCTGAGCTCATCCACAGCTGCACCTATGAGTTATCCATCAGCTTCTCCTCTGAGCTCATCCACAGTTGCACCTCTGAGCTCATCCACAGTTGCACCTACGAGTTATCCATCAGCTTCTCCGTTGAGCTCATCCACAGCCTCACCTATGAGTTCACCATCAGTTGCACCTTTGAGCTCACAAACGGCTGCAACTCTGAGCCCACAAACAGCTGCAACTCTGAGCTCACAAACAGCTACACCTCCGAGCTCACAAACAGCTGCACCACCAGGACTGGTTTCCAGGCCAGCACCTCTAGTTGAACCAAGCTCACAAACAGTTGCACCTCCAGGACTGGTTTCCAGGCCAGTACCTCCAGCTGAACCAAGCTCACAAATAGCTGCACCTCCAAGACTGGTTTCCAGGTCAGCACCTTCATCTGAACCGAGCTCACAAACAGCTGCACCTCCAGGACTGGTTTCCAGGCCAGCACCTCCAGCTGAACCGAGCTCACCAACAGCTGCACCTCCAGGACTGGTTTCCAGGCCAGCGCCTCCAGTTGCGCCCAGACTGGCTCCCATGCCAGCGTCCAGACTGGCTTCCATGCCAGCGCCCAGACTGGCTCCCATGCCAGCGTCCAGACTGGCTCCTATGCTAGCACCCAGACTGGCTCTCATGCCAGCGCCCAGACTGGCTTCCATGCCAGCGCCCAGACTGGCTCCCATGCCAGCGCCCAGACTGGCACCCATGCCAGCACCCAGACTGGCACCCATGCCGTCGCCCAGACTAAGACCTGTGCCAGTACAGGTGGTTTCCAGCACCTGCTACTCTGGGTCCTGCACCTGCCGACGACCAACCAGGCCCATCTGGATCAGTCTCTCTCCCTCTCTCTTTCTCCACAGGCACTGCTCCTGAGCTGGTCCTGGGTCCAGAGGTCCTCAAGTCTCCAGAGGTCCTCGCTTTGCCAGGGGTCTCCGCTGTAGAGGTCCTCGCTGCAGTGGAGGTCCTCGCGTTTACAGAGGCCCTCGTTTCAACAAAGGTCCTTAACTTTTCAGGGGCCCCTGCTACATCCGAGGCCCACAACGTGACTGCAGCAGGCAACGAGGCCCACAACGTGACTGCAGCAGGCGACAAGGCCCACAACGTGACTACAGCAGGTGACGAGACCTACAACGTGACTGCAGCAGGTGACGAGGCCCACAACGTGCCTGCAGATGTTCTCGCTACCGCAAAAGATCTAAGACCTGCCGCAGAAGATCTAAGACCGGCCACAGAAGACTCAGAACCTGCCGCTGAAAACTTGAAATCTGTTGCCAAAGACTCAGAACCGACGGCTGCAGAGATCGACTCATCGGAGGTTGCAGAGACCTTCTCATTGGCCGACTCATCTACCTTCTCATCGCCATCAGAGGTCCTCGCCGCTTCAGTGGGGGTCTTCGTTCCAACGAGGGGCTTCATTCACCGAGCTACACCGTCTTCTCTTCTGATGATGGACAGCCTCCTGGCTACCCTCCAGATTTGGCTGCTGGTGATGGACGGCCTCCTGGCCGCCCGTCTGACTGCCCGGGGCCTGATGTCGACCTCCTGGTCACCCTTTTTGAACTATTGGTTATTTCTATGGTCTAGTTTTTGTAGCTAGTTATCACAGTTTTCAGGTCTAGCCCTTGTTAGTGTTTTCTTTCTTGTGCCCGCCATCCTGACAGTTGCCTCCCTCCGTCCACCCTAGTTCTTTGGGGGGGATTCTTTGGGACGCCATGAGACGTCCGTGGGGGGAAGGTACGGTCGGGATTGCTCCCTCTGCTGGTCGGTTCCCATCCCTACACCTTCTGTCTTCCACGACTACAGGTGTTTAGTGTTTAGTTAATTACTTTGGTCTGTATTTAAGTGAACCTTCTTGTCTTTGTAATTGTCGTGTCATAGTCTGAGTTTTCCCTCATGTCTGATGAAGCCTTGGATTTTGTAAGGAGCTGCCCCATCAGCATTTTGATTTCTTTATTAAAGTGTTTGTGATTTTACTCGCTGCACTTCTGAGTCCTACCTGCCTGCACTTTGGGTTATGCTCGCTTCATCGGAACCAGTTCTTGACATATGAATGTGATCTAAAGCACTGATTAGTCTCTTTAGAATGATTTGTTCAATTAGCTTCGTAGAGATCTAGTAGTGTTGTATGAATGGGTAAATGAGGCACAGGTTGTAGTGTAAAGAGCTTTGAGTATCTGGATAAGACAGAAAGATGTTGTATGAATGCAATCCATTGTAGACAGATTCACTGTTGCATTTCCAGTCCAGTCTGTTGTCCAGGTGAACCCCAAGGTATTTATACTTGTCCACCACCTCCACATCTTCTCCCATGATGGAAATAGTGTTGGACCTGAAATGTACAAATATCTCCTTCGTTTTTTTTCACACTCAAGATGAGATGTATGTTTCCACACCATGCCACAAAGTGGTCCACCAGTTCCCCGTACTCAGCTTCTTGTCTATCTCTGATACACCCGGCCACTGCAGAGTCATCTGGATATTTCTGCAGATGACAGGAGTCTGTTTTCTACTGGAAATCTGAAGTGTACAGAGTGAAAAGGAATGGTGAGAGTACAGTCCCCTTTGGTGCTCCTGGACTGACCACCTGGTTAGACACACAATAACCCTTCAGTCTCACAAACTGTGGTCTGTTTGTTAGGTAGTCTTTGATCCAGGTGATTGTTGAGGCCTCCACCTGAGTCTTCTGGAGTTTCTGATAAAGCAGATCAGGCTGGATTGTGTTAAATGCACTGGAGAAATCAAAGAACATGACTCTGACAGTGCTGTCTGCCTTTTCTAGATGACAGTGAGTTTGCTGAAGCAGGTGTATGATGGCATCATCAACTCCAAGTCTGCGCTGATAAGCAAACTGCAATGGGTCCTGATATGTGCTTGTTTGTTTATTCAGGTGGGCCAACAGAAGTCTCTCTAGGACCTTCATGATGTGGGATGTCAGCGCAACAGGCCTATAGTCATTGAGGACTGATGGTTGAGTTTTATTTAGTACTGGAACAAGGCAGGAGGTTTTCCACAACACTGGAACCTTCTCCTGGGTCAGGCTAAGTTTGAAGAGGTGTTGCAGAACCCCACAGAGCTGCTTTGCACAGACCTTCAGGACTCTGGGACTGACACCATCTGGACCTGCAGCCTTATTCTGGTTCAGTCTCTCCAGTTGCTTCCTCGCCTGACTTCTAGAGACACAGAGGGGGAAGGCAAAGGAGGCATCAGCATCTTCTGATTTGGTTGCAGACCAACATGTAGAAGAAGAAGGGTCCATGACTGAGATGGTAGATACAATATTTTAGGTGTGACAGAACAGCCTTGGGTCAAAGGAGGGTGGTATGTCTGTTTGGCTGTAGGCAAGAGAGGAGGATGCTGAGCTTGTTCCTGAACTGAACCTATTGAAGAATGTGTTCAGTTCATTGGCTCTGTCCAGGCTTCCATCCTTCTGATCCTCCTTCTGCTTGAAGCCTGTGATCTTTTTCATCCCTGACCACACCTCTCTGATATTGTTCTACTGGAGCTTGCTCTCCAGCTTCGTCTTGTACACCTCTTTGCTGTTTCTGATCTTGCCTTTTAGTTGCTTCTGTGTACTCCTCAATAATTCCCTGTCTCCCTCCCTGAAGGCTCTTTTATTTGTTTTGTTTTTTGATTAGCAGTTCATTCAGATCAGTGGTGATCCAGGATTTAGTTAAGGTCCAAGCTAATCCCACACGTTTGATTGAGGAAAGATTAGATCTAACTTACCACCAGAAAACTTCAACATGACACAGGCAGCCCATAGACATGCGTTACGTGTAAATGTTAAATGGACTGTATTTATTTAGCACCTTTCTATCTTGACGCTCAAAGCAATTTACAATCTGTGCCCTCATTTACCCATTCATACAGCACTCTACTAGATCTATACAACGACTAATCAGAGATTTATCACATTCATACACCAATGGGACACACATCGGAGGCAATGAGGGGTTCAGTGTCTTGCCCAGGGACACTTCAACATGCGACTGCTGGTGAAATCGAACCCCCAACCCTTGCATGGGAGAACGACTGCTCTAAACATTCAGCCACAGCCGCTCATGTGTAGACAAGTTGTGTTAAAAGGCTATACTGTACTGGGGGGCTATCTCAGTAGGAGAAATACATGTGGTCACAGGATGCTAGTGACATCAGGATTCCTGATTCACAACCAGTGGTTCTGCTGGAGGTTTCTTCCTCATGAGGGAGTTTTTCCTTTCCACTCTTGCCTTTGTGCTTGCTCAGGATAGGAGACTGTAATGAAGTTAAACTCAAAGCAATCTGCCGGCTCTTTAGATAAATAACATTATTAACTAACTTTTTATGTACTGTATGTGAATGTTTCTGTACAGTGCACTGAGATGACCTCTGTTGTGACTTGGTGCTATATAAATAAACTGAATTAAATTGGTAACCTGGAGTCATTTTTTCATTCAACCTTTATTTAGTCAGGTAAATCTTTTGAACCTCATGGGCTCATTTACGAAAGCGACCTGCTAAAACTAAAGAACAATGAACAGCAGTGATAGAATTTCATTAAACAATAAACAAACAAACAATAAACAATAGAAAACAAAAAGAGAGAAAAAAACAAAATATATATATATTTTTTTCTTTTTTTTTTTTAACAAAGTATCAAAAAACTAGCAAAACATTATAAGGTAGACGTATAAAATCAAAGACAGGAACAAATCTGCATTGGTTTTTGCCAGGATTCCAACAGATTCTGAAAACCATTTAGAGAAGTCAAGGTCGAGAGCTTCAGATCTTTTTGTAAGATATTCCATGAAGCAGGAGCAGAGTAGGAGAAGGCCCTTTTTCCAAGTTCAGTCCTCACTGACGGAACACTGCAGGTAATCATGTCCTGAGAGCGCACACTGTAGCTGCAATCACGCAAAGACATGTAGGAGGAGATGTATGAGGGCAGCAGACCAAGAAGTGATTTGTCTTTTGGAGTCATACTTTATGACTCCCTACACCATGATGCCAAGACCACACCTGTGTTTTTCTCTGCAACATTGGCAGGTCTAATCTTCTCTCCTTTGCACCACCACACTCATACACAATGGTCATCTAAGGTAATAAAGAACTGAGATTCATTTCTGAACATGAACACTACACATCATCAGTCAATGCCTTCAGCACCACTTCAAATGCAGCCACCTTTGCTGTAGTCCTAATGGCAGCTGACACCCGGAACCTGGCTGATTTCTGTCGCTGAGACAGTACAGGGTGACACATTCTGTTGTAAAGAGTTCTGTACTCATGTCTGGGTGGTACATGCAGATGTCAGGGGATTCTGCATGACACACAAATATTCCCTAGGTGTTGTCTGTCTTGGGTGACTAGAACTTTAACTATATGAGAGGAAACTCTTGTGAAAATAAAAGTGCTATGTATTTTTATCATTGTATGTGTCCATACAATGACAACATTTGTCCTCGGCTTTTGACCCATTACGGGCTACATCCAAGAGGAGCAGTGGGCACCTATTTGAGTGCATGGGGAACAGTTAGGAAATAGGTGTCTTGCTCAAGGACAAAACAACATGGGCATGACGGGGAAGTGAACAAGCAACTTTCTTGTCCCAAATTGGCTGCCCTACCACTAAGCCTCAGCTGTTCACTGATTCCAATATTGGGGCATTCATTCAACCTTTATTTATACAGGTTAGTCTCATTGAGTCTTGAGGACACATTTATGAGAGAAACCTGATTTAACAAAAAATGATGACAACAGTAGACAACAATGACAACAGTAGACAATTCATTCATTCATTCAACCTTTATTTAGTCAGGTAAATCTCATTGAGCCTCGAGGGCTCATTTACAAAAGCGACCTGCTACAAACTAAAGAATGATGAACAGCAATGGTAGAATTTCCTTAAACAACAAACAACAGAAAAAAACATAGGAGAGAAATAGAAAGTGAAATGCAAAGTATCAAAACTAGCAAAACACCACAAGGTAGATGTACAAAATCCAAAACAAGAACATATCTGCAATGGTTTTTGCCAGGATTCCAAAAGATTCTTAAAACCATTTAGGGAGGTCAGGGCCAAGAGCTTCAAATCTTCAAATTTGCTTCAAATCATAAAATAAAGCAAACTGAGATAAATAAATGAAACTAAATTATATTAAAAATGAAACAAAAACAGCTACATTGTAAAGTGATGTAGAAAACTAAAAACATTTCTGCATTGGTTTTGCCATGAACTTAACAGATGTTTGAAGCCCCTTAGAGAGGTCAAGGTCGAGAGCTTCAGATCTTTTTGCAAAATATTCCAGAAAACAGGAGCAGAGTAGGAGAAGGCCCTTTTGCCTATAAGTCAGCACTGAGGGGACACTGCATGTAATAATGTCCTGAGAGCACACGCTGTAGCTGCACTCACTCAGTGACATGTAGGAGGAGATTTTTTTTCTTTCATTTACCCTTTATCTATACAGGTAGTCTCAATGAGCCATGAGAACTAATTTTCAAGCGAGACCTGTTGAGCAGATGGTGGGGGTTATGGGCCTTGCTCAGGGGCCCAGAGTGGGGCGAATGAGGGTGGAGGCAAGTGTGGGCGTTTCACCTTTTTAACGTTTTAATGTTGTCGGTACTGGGGCTTGAACCGGCGATCTCCCGATCACAGGCCCACCGTCTCTAATCTCTGTGTCACCACTCCCCCCAATAATGAAGGCAACATACCAATGATGACCAGTTAACCAGTGAGTAATGTACAGGGTGCAGTGATGGGTACGGTAGTTACAGCCAGTTATGAATCTTAGTGCACCACAATAATAATAATAATAATAATAATAATAATGAATTCAATTTATAACGCGCTTTTCATTAGTGAAAATCTCAAAGCGCTACACACATTGAATGCTACACACATTCATACACCGGTAGCGGCAGACTACCATGCAAGGTGCTTTCCAGTCCTACCGGGAGCAACTCGGGGTTAAGTGTCTTGCCCAAGGACACAACGACACATGGTGTGGGGAACCGGGATTCGAACCGCCAACCTTCCGATCGGGGGACGACTGCCATTACCACTACGCCACGGCCGCCCCATCCAATAGACAGCATCCAACATCTGCAGGGAGCTTGTAGGGGTGTTAATGTCACCATA
>JBBPBX010081394.1:0-15964 GCA_038048925.1 Garcialebias charrua | reverse complement strand
TTTACTTATCCATTTGAAAGCTGTTTTTCATAACTGTTCTTTGTGATCTGAACTACTTGTGTTGTTTTCACTGAAATATTATTTTTTGTATGAAAGAACTTCTGGAGATTTCCACACAGTTATATTTTATATGTTCCCTAAGTGTATTTCTTGAATACTTTGAAAACCTCTGGCACTTTGACATCTAAAACTGACTGATTGGGTTAGAAAGATCCGATCATTAAAAGACACGAGTGAAATGTTGGAGTATGTTTTGGTTTATTTAAGTTTTTGTCTGCAACCTTTGCTGGGATTTCATTTTTATTTTGTAAAGGACTGACGTGGTTGAGGATTGAATCTGTATTCCACTTTACTTATTGTGAATATACAGAATGCAAAATAAAGAAATACCAAAATATGAAATGAGCTGTTTTTATTTTGTTTGTATACTTTAAGTTTAAACTGCTTAAAATAAAATAGACACAAATGCAACCAACTGTACAGGGAACTAAACAGGTTTGTAATACTGTCTGTTTTTGTTTAATAAAAGACAAAATTGTTAATCCTTTGAACATATGAAGCCATCTGAAGATACCAAACGCACAAATGCATTGATGGTGGTGACCAAAAAATAAAATGTCCTGTACGAACAAGAAGTTTGATGTTTTAAAGGAATTCGATTTACCATGTATATATTTGCACTGCATAGCATAATCCTGACTTTTGCTACTATCTGATTTTTTTTTTTTCATGGAGGTTCTAGCAGAAAAGTCACATTTATATTATTTTAACTCCTTTCTTAAATTTAGAATCCATTGTCAAATAACCTCAATTTATTGCTGCAGGTCAGTGCAAAACCCTTAGTTTATTTGTAAGATCAGGCTTTAAACTTTTTTTGGGGGGGATAGATTATTTTTCCCAGAGAGGTCCTTTTAGACTGCTTGGACTTTAAAATAAAAACTATATTGTTGTGCTTTTCTATTTTTTACATGTTCAGGGTAGGAGTGAAGTGAAGATTTTGCGTGCTCAGTTAGAACGCTCAGAAAACAAAAAATTTCCAAACAACATTTTATAAACGCTACATAACATTGAACTTGGCAACTTAAAATACTGTAGACTTTTAATGCAATGGATCAGGATAAATCAAATTTATTTTTAGCTAAATTAAATTGAAAATAAACTTGCTGATAGTTATTGCCAAGCGAGTGTAAACCATATTCTGTAGGAATATGAAGTAAATCAATTTAAATAAAACAGAATCAGCGTAAATTTATATGCACATAATGCGGATAAATATTAAAAACAGTGAATATGGGTTCCAAAAATCTATTAAAATTCTTTAAAAATATATATTTCACCATATGCACTTCGTACTTGGGAAATTAATACTTTTTTTTTTAGTTTCTTTACATAGTACCACTCAGTGTTTGTTTAGGACAAATAAAATAGACCCAGTGAGCCACAAAAACACTGGAGGGCGTTTGGCCTACATCTGAGTCCTGCTTTTCAGTTAACTCAGTCAGTCGTCGTAGTGCCATTAAAAAAGCACTTAAATGTTTTGAGTAAGATAGAGCATATTTTTAAAACATGTAACGTTTTCCAAAATTAAACAGATTAATTTAAAGTTTTTAAAGATGAACGCAGCGCTGCAAAGAGGAACTGTATTTTTGTCCCAGCAGAAGAAGATTGTTTCCGTCCGGAGTCATAACAAAGAAACACAGGTGCTTTGAACGAGGGAAAAAGAACGAAGAATGGCAGGTTCCAAAGTAAGTTGTTTTCTTTTTGTTTATTTAGACATTTTTGCTCGTTACGTAAACAAGTGATTGTACACGAGTTTTGATTTACAAAATAGTTTTGTTCTTTTAAATTTGCCGTTTAAAAACAGACAGAAATAGATTTTCGTTCAGAAACCAGGAAGACACGTTCAGACATGTTCAGACCCTGACCTCCCACTTTTTGTTGTGCAGGATGATTTAAGCTTAGTAAGGTTCTGATTTTTAATCGACATGATAAAATATAGTTTATTATAATGGCTGATGTATTTTATTCCCCTCAGAAATGTTTTATTTGTTCAAATTGTGTCCACGATGAACCTGATCTGTTTGTTGTCTGCAGTCAGCTCTGGTGTTGTGCATGGATGTGGGCTTCTCCATGTCCAACTCAGCCCCAGGGGAAGAATCTCCTTTTGATTCTGCAAAAAAAGTCATCCAGAAGTTTGTTCAGCGCCAGGTACACTGACACTCTGACTAAACAAGCAGAAACGTCAACTAATCAGAAAGGTCACTGTCATCAGCAGGAACATTTTTTGGACTTATCTCTTTGTTTTTTTTTTTCCCAACAGGTTTTTGCAGAAACTAAGGATGAACTGAGTTTAGTTCTGTTTGGTACAGATTCCACTAAAAACCCTCTGAGCCAAGATGGCCAGTACCAGAACATCACAGTGCATTGTCCCTTCACGGTGCCAGACTTTACGCTTCTGGAGGAGATTGAACACCAGCTCCATCCAGAGAATCAGCAGGGAGACTGTATCCTTTATGTTCCTGTATGTTTTTCATTTTGAACGTTCATAGTTATTTATGATCAGATTTAATTAAACAAAATACAGTACAGAAGGAAAACCTGGTCACTCCTCATTATTATATTTGACTTCAAACAAAATGCATTTTCACAGAGCTTATGTTGTTCAAAATTTTTTTAGACAGTGTGTTCATTTTCATGGGTTTTATCCAATCCATGTAGAATATATTTTTTTAAATCAATGATTCGAGCATGAACAGGCACCTAACTCGAACACAGTTGTTTTTGTATGAGATAGACAAGTTGTCAAACAATCAGCTGTTCAGGATGTTGCAAAGACAAGATTTATTCCCATCTCTTTGCTTGCATATTAAAAACTGCAAAAGTAAAACAGACAGAAATAAACTATTTTATCACCAATAAAGTGATTTCCAAAGAGCTGTTGATACTCAGACAGTTGATAATCAGCTGAAGGACGATGATTATTTTTCTTGAGACCGGACACATTTTTGGTGAATGCTACTTTCACAACAGGAAAGTCACAGAATCGCCTCCTGACCTGGGGATGCGTGTTTGTGTGAATTTTGCATGTTCTCTCCGTGCACACCTGGATTTTCTCCAGGTTCTCCGATTTCCTCCCAAAGACTAAAAACATGCATGTTAGGCTAACTGGTAACTAAAGTGTCCCTAGTAGTGAGAGAATGAACTGTTTGTCTCTGTGTCCCTGTGATGGACTTGCGACCTGTCCAGGGTGTACTCCGCCTCTCGCACAGTGATGGCTGGACATGAGCACCAGTGACTGCCACAACCTGAAAAGGAAGAAGTGGGTACAGATAATGGATGGATGGTAGATTTTATATGAATAATCAAATTACTGCTTTAAAAAAACAGTTGAGCTTTCTTTCTAATTAGTTGTGAGTTGACTGCTTTTCTATGTTTTCACATGCCACAAGCTCCTTAATTAACTTTTATCAGGGCTGGATGCTCTTGTCGTCTGCATGGATCTTCTTCAGACCCAAACTCGGTAAGAAACATCTCGTTTCTTTTTTAAACCCCCTCCGGTTCACAAAAAAGTCAAACTCTAATTTGAGTTTGTGTATATCAGTGCTCATTGTGCTGATAAGATTATTTGATTGTGCTTTTTTTAAAAGTGGGAAGAAGTACGATCGCCTGAGCATCATCTTGCTGACGGACTTGAGCGCTGCAGCCAGTTCTGACAACCTGGATGTAATCATTGAAAACCTGAAAAAAGCTGGAATCACCCTGCAGTTTTTGTAGGTTTTAACATGTTCTGAATGTCTATCCTAAATGTGTTTGGGCTATAAGTATTTAAATTACAACTTCAGAATTTTTATTTAAATATGCATTATTATGTAGCCTGGTTGAAACCAGACCCTGTCCTTCACTTCGCTTCAGACAAGGGTCTGGGACCTGTCCATTGACAAACGATTCTTGCTGGAGGCGTGGGCTCCACTGATGGCTGCTCCCCTGTGGTCTGCTAAACTTGACTTCAGCTCCACCTCCTGCTGAATTTTCTCTCGCTCCGTTGTATATTCTGTGTTTATATGATAATAAAACGTCCTAATAAAATAAAATAAAACCATGGAGCGCTGGTCCAACACACCAGAAGACCAGGAAATCTGATGGGACTCGGGCAGCAACTTAAAACCTGACTTTAATTCTCTCGTGACAACCTGAGACGTTTCCTTGTTCAGCGGAGGGAGAGGAGGAGGAGGAGGAGGAGGGAGCGAACACTTGACTTTTGGGAAAAAAAACAAAAGAAAACTCCAGATAAGGGATTAAGAAGGGGAAATTAATAAATTTGTGTCATTTATACAACAGTCCTCGATGCAGGACTCCTGCATCGCTTTGAATGAGAACATGCGGCTGCGAGCTGGCTGCGCTGGGACAGGTGGGGGCGTGGGTTAGGGGCCAAAAACTCCGCCCCTTCTGTTCTCTGATTGGTCCGAACAAAAATCTACCGGAGAAATCCTTGTGGATGAGAGAAGTCCCAGACTGTGCAGTGAAGGGAAATGAGAATTGAGCGGAGCTGTGCAGGAGGGCGAGGGCCAGGCTAATTATTATGTAAAAAAAAAAACACATTTTGTGTGTTTACCCAACTATGTATTAGCAAACTCGAGGAAAGTTTTCTTCTTTCGGCTTTTCCCTCTTCAGGGGTCGCCACAGCAAGTCGTCATCCTTTATCGCACTCTGTCTTCACTCCAACTACCTCCATGTCCTCTCTAACTGGAAAGTTTTACTACATTCTATTTCTTTATGTTTCTATGTTTGACTACTTCTGGATCTCCAGTTTGCCTTTCCCTGTTGAGGATGATGAGGAAGGTCAAGGTGATGGAGACAGAAGAGGCCCTGGTGGCCCTGGTGCAGGCAAAGGTCTGTCCAGGGAACAGAAAACTGGCCTGGAGATGGTGAATCACATCATGCTAAGCCTATTTGAGGAGGAGGGCCTGGATGAAATTTACACATTCAGGTTGAAATGCTTTATTCCCTTTTCACTCACATTCCTGTCTACATTTAGAAATGATTGATGATAGTGTTGCATGATGACCCAATCTCAATTTGCTCAATGTTGTAGGAATGCAGTTGAGCAGCTGTGCATGTTCAAACGCATTGAGAGGAGACCCGTGGCTTGGCCCTGTCAGCTGACCATTGGCAGCTGTTTGACCATCCCTATTGTCGGCTATAAAGCTGTAAGTTCAAGCTGAATTGTGTTTAGTTATAACTCATATGCTGTTTACTTAGATAAAAGTTAGGTTTATTAGAAGCTTAAGATAAGCAGAGGTCAAACATGTGGGGAAAATGCAGCCTTGTTGCAGATGTAATCTTGTTGAGGTGATAAAAATCAGCCACTTCTTGTCTGCAGCGTTGCATATTCTGTATCATTTCATGCATACATGCCGATGATTGTTCATAAGTCTTCTTCTTCTTCTTCTTTCGGCTTTTCCCTTTTCAGGGGTCGCCACAGCGAGTCATCCTCCTCCACCTCACTCTGTCCTCTGCATCCTCTGTCCTCACTCCAACTACCTCCATGTCCTCTCTAACTGCATCCATATATCTCCTCTTTGGTCTCCCTCTTTGTCTTTTTCCTGGCAGCTGCATTTCTAACATCCTTCTACCAATATACCCACTGTCCCTCCTCTGGACATGTCCAAACCATCTCAGTCTGGCCTCCCTAACTTTATCTCCCAGTTGTTCAACATGTGCTGTACCTCTGATGATCTCATTCCTGATCTTATCCATCCTTGTCACTCCTAAGGAGAACCTCAGCATCTTCATTTCTGCTACTTCCAGTTCTTTCTCCTGTCTTTTTGTCAATGCCACTGTCTCCAGACCATACAACATAGCTGGTCTCACCACTGTCTTGTAAACTTTTCCTTTGACCTTTGCTGACACCTTTTTGTCACAAATCACTCCTGAAACTTTTCTCCATCCACTCCATCCTGCCTGGACTCTCTTTTTCACCTCTTTACCACATTCCCCATTTTCCTGGACAGTGGACCCCAAGTACTTGAAGTCCTGCACCTTTGTGACCTCTGCTCCTTGTAGCCTCACTGTTCCACCAGCCTCCCTCTCATTCACACACATGTACTCTGTCTTACTACGGCTGACTTTCATTCCTCTTCTTTCAAGTGCATACCTCCACCTCTCCAAGTTCTCTTCCACCTGTTCCCTGTTCTCACCACAGATCACAATGTCATCTGCAAACATCATAGTCCATGGGGATTCCTGCCTGACCTCATCTGTTAGTCGGTCCATCACCAGAGCAAACAAGAAGGGGCTCAGAGCCGATCCTTGATGCAATCCCACCGCCACCTTGAAGCTATCTGTCACTCCTACAGCACATCTCACCACTGTCCTGCTGTCCTCATACATGTCCTGTACCAGTCTAACATACTTTTCTGCCACTCCAGATTTCCTCATGCAATACCACACCTCTTCTCTTGGTACCCTGTCATATGCTTTTTCTAAATCCACAAACACACAATGGAGTTCTTTCTGACCCTCTCTGTACTTCTCTATCAACATCCTCAAAGCAAAGATGGCATCTGTGGTGCTCTTTCTTGGCATGAAACCATACTGCTGCTCACAGATAGTCACCTCTTGTCTAAGCCTTCCTTCCACAACTCTCTCCCAGATCTTCATTGTGTGGCTCATCAACTTAATTCCCCTGTAGTTGCTACAACTCTGTACATCACCCTTGTTCTTAAAAATGGGAACCAGCACACTTCTTCTCCATTCTTCAGGCATTTTCTCACCCTCAAATATTCCATTAAATATTTGAGTCAAAAACCTCACTGCCATCTCTCCAAGACATTTCCAAACCTCCACTGGTATGTCATCAGGTCCTACTGCCTTCCCCTTCTTCATTCTTTTCAGAGCTTTCCGGACTTCACCCTCACTAATCTTTCCCACTTCCTGGTCCACAGTTTCTATGACCTCCACTCTTCTTTCTCTTTCATTCTCTTCATTCATTAGCTCCTCAAAGTAATCCTTCCATCTTCCCATCACACTCTCCTCACTTGTTAGAACATTCCCATTCCCATCTTTAATAAGCCTAACCTGCTGCACATCCTTTCCAGCCTGATCCCTCTGTCTTGCCAATCGGTACAAGTCCTTCTCGCCCTCTTTAGTGTCCAGTCTCCCATATAACTCATTGTACGCCCTCTGCTTTGCCTTAGCTACTTCCCTCTTTGCTCTATGTCCCATCTCCTTATATTCCTGTCTCCGCTCTTCAGTCCTCTCACAGTCATATTTCTTCTTGGCTAATCTCTTTCTTTGAATGGCGTCCTGCACTTCACTATTCCACCACCAGGTTTCCTTATCATCCATTCTCTGTCCAGATGACACACCAAGTACCTTATGATTGTTCATAAGTATGATACATAAACCTGACCCAGAACTTGTACTTCTCTTCACCAGGTGACTGAGGAGAAACTGAAGAAATCGTGGATTACGGTTGATGCTCAAAGTACTAAGAAGGATGACGTGAAGAAAGAGACGGTCCACTGCCTGGATGACGACAACGAGACAGAGGTGCAGAGGGAGGACATAATACAAGGTGAGGATGCTGTGTGGAATAAAAGTGCCTTGCTTTTTTTATTTTTTATTACTTATTAACATCTGCTAGTAATCCCTCTTGAATCCCAGCTGTATTTTTCTTATTGCAGGTTTTTGTTATGGAAGCGACATTGTTCCTTTCTCCAAAATTGATCAAGAGCAGATGAAGTACAAGCATGATGGGAAGTGCTTCGCTGTACTGGGCTTCACCAAACAGAACACGGTATTGTTCCTTTTTATTGGCACCTGGTATCTAAAACACATACAACTTTAAGACTGATTTACTGTTTTTTTTTAGTTTGTCTTCATTCAGAGATTCAGAGATTCTTTATTGTCATTCGCAGCACATGTGGTACATGTGGAATGAAATTATGCACACAGGGTCCCAGTTACATCCAACAATAAATGTAAAAGAAAAACAGTAATAAGATCTAAGATATAACTATACTATAGCATAACTATAACATTTTCTATCTGTAGATACTTCGCCATCAGTTCATGGGATCAAATATTCTCAAGATATTTCCTGCCCGAGATGACGAGGTACGACTGCAGTGAGCTGTGGAACTCTCTTCCTGACTGTCTAAGAGCCCCACAGTCTGTGGTTGACTTTAAGAGCGGCTTGAAGACCTTTCTTTTCAACAGAGCATACTCTACCTCCTCATGATTCTACTTTTGATCTTAGCTGATATTGTTATTGATTTTAATTGTTTTATTATTTGTTTTATTGACATTTAATTCTGTTGCTCCTTGTAGCACTTTGAGATTTTCATTAATGAAAAGTGCGTTATAAATTGAATTCATTATTATTATTATTATTATGAGCTGCTATTTATGATCTTGTGTTGATTCCAAACTGTTCTTTATGTTTTTACACTTCTGTCCGAGCAGCATGCAGCAGTGGCCCTGTCGGCTCTTATTCGTGCACTGGATGAACTCAACATGGTGGCCGTTGTACGATACGCCTATAACCGGATCAGCAACCCTCAAGTGGGCGCTGCTTTTCCATTTATCAAGCCGAGCTACGAGGTCTGGTCTTGAACCTAAAAATGCTGTTTTGCTCTAGATTCACCGCAGGATTAGAGTACTAACGCCACTCCTCTCACTCTAAAGTGTCTGATGTACGTCCAGCTGCCCTTCTCGGAAGACCTCAGACATTATCTGTTTCCGTCGCTGGACAACAACAAAAAGATCGCTCCATCAGGTACTGTTGTGATGCACAGAAGAAATATCTTCAGATGCGAAACACCGCAAACTTTATCACTAACTCACAAATCCTCACACCTATTATTTTTAACTCAAGCTTTTCTGCTTCTTCCAAGAGCAGAGAGTGAAATTTGTTTTTGTTACTCACACATGGTTTGGATGTAAATTAAACACAGACAGCATGTTTGGAAGGCTCCCACAACTCTTAATAGTTGCAATGAAAATAAGGATCCTTCCCTGACATGTTTCCAATGGGTCTTTTGTCAAAAACTCAAAAGAAAATAAAAAGCTATAAATATTCCAGCTGTTGTTTAATTCAGTGTCTTGGTTTCCCATTTAACCTTATGGGATTTTGATGGACAATGGTTTATAAACCATGTTTAGGTTTTAGGATGTTGTTCTTAAACAGCACATCAGGTTTGACTTGCTAAGTAGAAAATAAGTCAGAATACTTCAGGGATGGAAAATTTCAGTTTAATTCAGTTTATTTATTTATCACTTTTATATATCATTTATATTATATATCAGTTTCTTTATCTACCACCAAGTCACAACAGAAGTCGTTTCAGGGCACTGAACAGAGTTAGTAAAAGTTCTCTTATCTAAGGAAGCCAGCAGATTGTGTTGAATCTTCACTTTGTTGCAGTCTCCCATCCTGAGCGAGCACAAAGAAGACAGTGGAAAGAAAAAACTATTTCTTAACAGGAAAAAACATCCAGCAAAACCAGGCTCAGGACGAGCAACCATCTGCTTCAACTGGCTGGGGTTTGAGAGGACAGCAAGGAGGAACAGATAAACACAGAATGGCAGGTCCAGGTGAACTTTCTATAGGAGGAAAGGCAAAAAAAAATGTTAAGGATAAAAATCATTACAAATACAAACAGGTAGAGTAGAGCAAGTAAAGACAGCAGCAGAGTGAGGAAATGTGGTCAGTTTGTTCTCCAGCAGTCTAAACCTATAGCAGCATAATTAAGGGATATCTCGGGAAACCCAAGCTGACCCTAACTATAGAATTTATAAAAAAGCCCAGTCTTAAAACTGGACAATGTGTCAGCCTCATGGACAGAAACTGGAAGTTGTTTCTACAAGAGAGGAGCCTGATAACTGGAAGATATTCCTCCCATTCTGCTTTTGGAAACTCTAGGAACCACAAGTAAGCCTGCATTCTGAGTGAAGGGTTCTGTTAGGAAAATATGGAACAATAAGATCTGTAATTTAAGATGGAGCTAGGTTGTTGAGAGCTTTGTAGGTAAAAAGTAAGATTTTGAATTCAGTTCTGAATTTGACAGGGAGCCAATGGAGAGAAGCTAAAACTGGAGAGAGATGATCTCTCCTACTAACTTTAATAATAATAATAATAATGAATTCAATTTATAACGCACTTTTCATTAATGAAAATCTCAAAGTGCTACAAAGTGCAACAGAATTAAATGTCAATAAAACAAGTAATAAAACAGGTAAAATCAATAACAGTATCAACTAAGATCAAAAGTAGAATCATGAGGAGGTAGAGTATGCTCGGTTGAAAAGAAAGGTCTTCAAGCCGCTCTTAAAGTCAACCACAGACTGTGGGGCTCTCAGACAGTCAGGAAGAGAGTTCCACAGGTGGGGGGCAGCCACACTGAAAGCCCGGTCTCCCATGGTCCTTAATTTGGTTCTCGGAATGTGAAGGAGATTACTGTTCTGTGACCGCAGCGACCGGGTGGATGAGTATGGAATAAGAATATCCTTCAGATAATCTGGTGAAGCTCCATGTAAGCATTGATGTGTAATGAGAGCAGTTTTGTACTGAATTCTGTAGGTGACAGGAAGCCAATGAAGGTTATGGAGAATGGGCGTAATATGTTCAAATTTACGAACTCTCAACAAGATCCTTGCTGCACTGTTTTGAATATATTGAAGTTTCTGAAGGTTTTTGCCAGGGATTCCAATAAACAGGGAGTTGCAGTAGTCGAGCCTGGAGGAGACAAAAGCATGGACGAGCTTCTCAGCATCGGAAAAAGTTAGGGATGGGCGAAGTCTGGAGATGTTTCGAAGATGGAAGAAGCAAGTTTTAAACAGAAGCTTAATGTGATTTTCAAATGTAAGATTGGAGTCCATTTTTATTCCAAGATTAGTAACAGAGGTGGAGAGGGGGATGTCTTGTCCAGAAAAGGAAAGTGTTGTTATAGTAGATGTTTGTACCTGGTGAGGGGTGCCAATCAGTATGGCCTCAGTCTTGGAGCAGTTTAATTGAAGAAAGTTCTGATTCATCCATGCCCTAATTGCCTCCAGGCAGGCAGAGAGGGCAGTGAGTGAAGATGGAGATGACAAGGTGGAAGATGAGGATGCTCCAGTCCTGATGTAAAGCTGTGTATCGTCGGCATAACAGTGAAAAGAAATGTTGAACTGATTAATAATTTGACCTAAAGGCAGCATGTAAAGGGAAAACAGCAGGGGCCCCAGAACCGACCCCTGAGGGACACCACAGGAGACACAGACTGTCTGGGACGTGGCGTTGCCAAGACTAACACATTCCAGCCTATTGGAGAGGAAAGATTTGAACCAGTCCAGGACGGTGTCGCAGAGACCGACCTCCACATGAAGACGGTGGAGGAGGATACTATGGTCCACAGTGTCGAAGGCTGCAGTGAGGTCAAGGAGGACAAGGATGGAGGGAGAGCCAGTGTCAGCAGCCAAGAGGACATCATTGGTAACTCTCAGCAATGCAGTCTCTGTACTGTGAGCTGCCCTGAATCCAGACTGGAACTTCTCATACAGGGAGTGTTGTTGTAGGTGGTCCTGCAGCTGAGCAGCAACAGCTTTTTCCAGCACTTTAGACAGAAAAGGGAGGTGTGAAATTGGGCGGTAATTAGAAAAAATGTCGGGATCCAAATTAGATTTTTTCAGAAGAGGCCTAATGATGGCAGTTTTTAGAGGCAGTGGAACATGACCAGATTGTAGAGACTGATTTATTATTTGAGTGATTAGTGGGCCTATTGCAGAGTGATTGGTTTTTATGAGAGACGAGGGGAAAGGATCCAGGGCGCAGGATGAAGGCTTCATTTTCTTGATGATGGCCTCCACCTCACTCTGAACAACTTCGTCAAAGCTGTTTAGGGTCCCAGAATGCAGACGGGTAGGTGGCACACTGAGAACAGGGAGGTTGTGGAGCTGAGATCTGATAGTGTCAACTTTGGTTTTAAAAGACGAAAGAAACAGGTCGCATTTTTGAGCAGAGTCCTCAAGAGTTTGTTTAATGGGATTAAGCAGACGAGTTATTGTGGAGAAGAGCTGTTTAGAGTTTCCAGGGCAGGTGTTGATGATGTTAGAATAATATTTGGAGCGTGCTTCTTTAAGAGAATAGGCGTATGCTTTCTGATGTTCTTTATATACCTGCTTATGCACAGAGAGACCAGATGATTTTACACGTCTCTCAATAGAACTTTCCTAAATTTCAAAAATCTACTCAGTAAATTATTGTTTATGTCCTTTAGAGTCGCAGCTGTCAGCCGTAGACGGTCTCATTGACTCCATGATGCTGGTGGGAGAAGATGAAAACCATGACCAAAAGGATTTGTTCAAGCCCCACCATCTTCCCAACCCCCACTTCCAGAGGCATTTCCAGGTACGACACAAGTTACCGGTATCACAACTATGAAGGGTTGTTAGTTCATTTTCTGCAGATATTTTACTGAAAACCCAGACTACAAGCTGTTTTACAACAAATACATACAGCTTGGATAAATATACTCAATCAATTATTTATTGTAGTTTCATTGTTTATTTTATGTGATTAAAGAATGTGAGGTTTTGCTTTAAAGGAGACCACATAGGTCTTTAAAATTTTTATGTTATGTCTGTGTGCTATCTTGACAATATTAATTCATTTTAATACACAAAATAATTCTTAGATAATTAATTATACCCTTTTTAATTCTGCCATTTTTAACTTTCGTTTTGAACGACCGGTTTCTGATACAAGTTCTGAAGTCCACGCCCTTCAACGATCTGTTTACGCCCTCTGCAACAGCCAGTATCTGTAATGTGTTGTTGTTTTAAAATTAGCTCTTTTTTTATTACTCATTTGACTTACTGTTAGTGCTAGCTTAAGATAACTTACCGAAACCCGTCTGAGCGCGCCGCAATTTGCTGCTCCTTTTAGCATGAGACCACCCGAATCCGATGCTAATGTTAGCTTGTTCCTCTTCCGGTGTTCGCCAGCTCCGCTCGTTGCACGCGGAGATTTTGGGAGTTATCGCTGTTCCAGTCAAGACAACACAAAGTTCACCAAGTGTCTCCCGTAAATTAATCCGTAAGGAGAAGGTCCTCGCTGCTGCGAGGCTGCTGCGAGGCTGCAGCGAGGCTGTACAGTTGAAGCTCCGCTCCATCGCGCCAGAAGAGGGTCCCGTTGCCGCCGGTCCCTACGCCGGGGGTCCGCTCGTTTAATTTTTGCCGGCTGCGCGTTGGGAGCGATCGCAAATACACTAAAAATTGAACTAAAACATAAAAATAACAATTATACTTTATTTATAAAGCCATTTAAAAAAACCACAGCTGCAACAAAGTGCTGTACACATGAAATTAAGAACATATAAACAAAAGATGAGATGAAATCATGAAAAACAACAGTCATGTGTTTAATACAGAAGTGGGTTGAGCCTAACCAGGGGTTGCTAGGTGAGGGGCTGGACTCAGGTTGTGGTGGGTTGTCCTCTCGCTTGTGACGTCACATGCGAGAGTATTTTAAAACGAAACGTATCTTATCACAGTAAAATAAATCTACTTAGAGTAAATAAACCACTGGGTGCATTTTTTTGCCACAAGGACTGTTTTTTTATGAAGTAAATACCCAAAGTTGAGTAAAAAAAAATTAAAAAGTGAATTTTACATGTGTGGTCCCCTTTAAGTATTTACAGGTAGTGACAACTTCTTGTGCAGTACAGTAGTACCTTCAACTAAATTTGAAAAACTGTCCATCAGATTTGAACAGCTGCTAAGATCAATTTTCAACCATTCATCTTCAAAAAAACAAACTCTGGGATGTCTGCTTTACGTCAACATTTTTTTTTTCTTTTGTCATTCAAGCCTTTGACTTGATAATTCTTTGTTCTTCAGGCAAATTACTTCAGTGCTTTGAGTCTCTGTCGGCTGTTTGACCCACTTTCTCTAAAGATTCAGTTCACTGACAGATGATCAGGCATTTTCTTTAAGAACAAGTGGTTTAATTTAGAACGTATTGTTCTAAATGTTCATAATGATGGAGAGAAATCCAGACCAGATGTAGCAAAACAGACCGGGAAATGTCAAATTTATGCAGAAATTCATAAAAGTTTATATTTCATTAGTCATGTATAGAGCTCAAAACAACTTACTGCCTCCAAACGTTCAAATGTTTTTTGTTAAGAGAAGGTCTTGTTATAGTCTTAAGGGAACTGAGATTTTTGCAAAACCTCAGTATAGGACCAGTTTGAAGGGTCGGACTGTTTCGATACAGGGAATTGATTTATGGAACAATTTGGAAAACAATGGCCCTCATGCACGAAAATGTTCGTATTTTTATCCTAAATTTCTCCTACTTTTGTTCGTACGAAGCGTTCGTACGAACATGCCACGTCAGATCCAACAAAGTCTTCTATCCACAGGAAAAGCGTGTAAACGGGCTGCTTAAAGTTGATGGATCCCACCTGTTCTACTCACCTGCGCGTGCTCGCGGGAAGGTAATTTACATAATTTCCACCCCTCAAAACACCATATAAGGCCACGTTTCCTGCCTTCTGACAGCAGGAAGTGTCCATTCATTCAAACTCAAGAAGTAAAAGGAGGAACTTCACGCGTTCGGAGATCTGCTCTCAGTGGCGCTGTGGCTACCCCCCCACCCCCGCAAGTGTCGGATGGTCAAATATCTTTAATTTTAGTGTACTGTGTTACATTATAGTTTCACTTATTCAGAAGAGCGCGCACCGCTACCCCCCACCCCCCCGCAAGTGTCGGATGTGTTTTTGAACAGAAGCATTTTAAAATGTCTCGAAACTACAGTTAACTTCATATTAATATTGTAGTGCATATGTTTTGTCTCCCGTGGGTCGTACAGTATCAGAAATCAAGAATAAATGGTTTGATCTGAAAATGGCTTCAAACAAACGTCTCGCCGCAGCACGGACAGGAGGTGGTCAAGGAATAGTCTGCGAGATGGATGGACAATAAATGCCACGCTGCAAGACGCGTGCCAACATGTTTTGCAGCACAAATGTGTCATGCGCGCACCTCCTGGTCATCGCGCAACCACATTCTGCAGGTTATATTTCGAATCAGATATAATAATCTATTGCTCCGATGTTTGGCACAAGATCAGTCTTAATTCGTACTTGTTCTGCGGCGGTGTATGGGGATTTTATGTACCTGGGTGTTAATATGAGGAGCGGCTTTGATGACCAAGGGGAGCGCACGACTCACTGAAGCCTGCGCGACACACCAAACAAATTAAACTTAAAATTATAATTCTAATTCAAACAGAATAACCTATTGTCAAGAATAATTATGGTGCGTGATTTTTTTAAACCCAAAATATTTTCTAAATAACGAAATATGAAGTTATTCGTGGAGAAGATCCGTCTGGATGACAGCAGACTGACGCTCCTAAATTATACGACAGGTCCGGACCACTCGTAAATTTTGTTCGTATCTGAAAAAAATCGTAGGATACGAAAACATTGTTGAATGCCGCAAATGATCCTAAATCACTCGTACGCACAGTTTAAGAACAAATCTGTGCGTACGAACGGTTCGTGCATGAGGGCCAATGTTAAATATGCTAAATCTATGCTCGTGTTTAAAAAAAATGATCAAATCTAAGTTGTTAACAAAATATGAAAATCTTTTTTTTTTTTTTTCATTCAACCTTTATTTATACAGGCTAGCCTCGTTGAGTCACGGGGACTCATTTACAAGAGGGACCTGTCTCACTCACACCAAACAACCATCCACTCTCACACTCACACCTAGGGTCAATTTAGAGTCACCAATCAGCCTAACAAGCATGTTTTTTGGTCTGTGGGAGGAAACCGGAGTACCCGGAGGAAACCCACGCATGCACGGGGAGAACATGCAAACTCCACCCAGAAAGGCCCCGGACCGGGATTTGAACCGGCAACCTTCTCGCTGAGAGGCAGCAGCTCTACCAGTTGTGCCACCGTGCTGCCCT
>JBBPBX010081393.1:0-15964 GCA_038048925.1 Garcialebias charrua | reverse complement strand
CACACACACACACACACACATACTTGTTTTTATTACCCCGTGGGGACCACTGACATACTCATGCCTGATGGGGTCCACCATTTCTGAATGGTTTAAAAATCTGATTTTAATTGATAAATTCATAAAAAGAAATTAGTAAAAAAATCATGACTTAAAACTTTGAAAACACTCCATTTTGATTTTTGACCTGACATTTTGCTTCCTCGTGGGGACCACCCATGTCAAAATTCGCACCATACTTAGCCAATGGAAAAAAACAACAACATTAAGCCATTTCAGAAACTCAGATTTAATCAAAAATTGTCCCAACAGTTGAAAACAGAATGAATATCATTTTAATCTGATCAAATAATGGATGCTGCCTTACAAAGCATTTTGATGTTTTAACTGAAAAGCAGTAAAACTGTTTCCCAAACATTTTTGGTAAAAACTAAAATACAGCAGTAGTCAAACAACCCCATACTTTGACTCTTCTGACTCAAATGAAAATAAATGCTGTCATTTATCAAACTTGCACTTTGACTTTTGTGGTTAAATAAAATAAAATAAAATAAAATGCAGTTTTCAAAACTGTTGTCAGGTGTTTGCATGTTATTTATACAACAAAAATATTGTTAAAAAGCACTAAGTTCTTCTTTAACTTGTTTGTTTTACTTCCTGTGTGGGGTGGTGAACATTTAGTTGGGTGTCAAAGTAACACTGAAATGTTTGTTACCATGTGGGTGTGTCCTCTGTGGCAGCCATCTTGTGTTTCAGCTAAAGAGGAAGCCCGTCTCAAACCCAGCTCTTATATAGGAAGTGAACTGATGAGAGCAGGAGTTTGATTGGTGGAGAACTGAAAATCAAAATATTCAATTACAAGCATAATCTGAATAGTAAATTGTTCATTGTTCATTGTTCATCTGCATATTAAATGTTTGCTCAAATATTCCATTAACAATAATTGTTGTTTAGATTGTTTGTGATAATTAACTTTGTTGTCTTTTCCATTCTGGAAGGCTGAGATGACTGGCCAATCTGAATTGAAGGCGGGTCTGACTGGGTATATATATAGGAGTGGACTGCTAAGTGGGGAAGAGTCTCTGATTGAAGGCATGCCATGTTGGGAGCTGATGTTGTCTTTGATGCCTGAAAACATTAAACCAGACGTGTTTGTTGCACAGCAAAACCCAATTGATGTCTCCTCTTTTCCACACCACACCTCTCAGTATAACAAATATGCATATGTGCAAACACATATGCTATTCTTGTACTTACAAAATAATATAACTAGCATTAAAGTTACCCATAGAGAAAAATATGCCAACAGTCTAAAACATATAAAGCTTCCATGAACAATTATAATTGTTAAAATAAAACCAATAGTTTCACAAATACCTTGAGTCAATCTGCTGTTTTTGTTTTGATGTTGTTGGCCCTGTTAAAAGAAATACAATCAATTCCAGCTGCATCTTTTCTCTATAGTGCATCATGTTTTAGTACAAAGTGTTAATTACACTTTAAATGTAAACCTTTATTAATTTCCTGATGTATCTCAGTAATTCAGGTAAATAAAATAAGACTGAGTAAGTTTTCTGGACAGATTCTTTAATGTAATGTTTCACCTCTTTTTCAAGAGACTTCTTCAGTTTAAGCAGTTCAGGTAAACTCAACCATATAAACAGTGCCTCCACATGGTGGGTAAACAAGTTAATGATGACAATCAAAACAGCTGGTTACATGCAGAAGTTGTCAGTCTTACGATTGGTCATTGTACACTGATAATCCCTTTTGTTGACAGAGGGCAGAGTAATGCTCACAATAAAAGCATTTTAAGTGTGGGACAACTGGAAACGGAGGCCTAAACCCCTGTTTAATGACAGTTTATGGCAAGCCATCCATCCATCCATCCATTTTCTTCCGCTTATCCGGGGTTGGGTCGCGAGGGTAGCAGCTTAAGTAGTGAGGCCCAGATTTCCCACTCCCCAGCCACTTGGAGCAGCTCCTCTGGGGGAATCCCCAGGCGTTCCCAGGTTAGCCGAGAAACATAGTCCCTCCAGCGTGTCCTGGGTCTTCCTCTGGGTCTCCTCCCGGTGGGACATGCCCGGAACACCTCACCAGGGAGGTGTCCAGGAGGCATCCTAACCAGATGCCTGAGCCACCTCAACTGGCTCCTCTCGATGTGGAGAAGCAACGGCTCTACTCCGAGTCCCTCCCGGATGACTGAGCTTCTCACCTTATCTCTAAGGGAGAGTCCAGACACCCTGCGGAGAAAACTCATTTCAGCCGCTTGTATCCGAGATCTCGTTCTTCCGGTCACAACCCAAAGCTCATGACCATAGATTAGGGTGGGAACATAGGTCGATCGGTAAATTGAGAGCTTTGCCTTTCGACGCAGCTCTCTCTTCACCATGACAGACCGGTACAGCGTCCGCTTCATTGCGGATGCTGCACCTATCCGCCTATCGATCTCATGCTCCAGTTTTCCCTCACTCGTGAACAAGACCCCGAGATACTTAAACTCCTCCACTTGGGGCAGGACCTCCTCCCCGACCCGGAGAGGGCATGCTACCCTTTTCCGGCTCAAGACCATGGCCTCGGATTTGGAGGAACTGATCCTCATCCCGGCCGTATCACACTTGGCTGCAAACCACTCCAGCGAAAGCTGTAGATCACGATCTGATGAAGCCAATAGGACCATATCATCTGCAAAAAACAGAGAAGCGATTCTAAGGTCGCCAAAACGGATCTTGGTTGCGCCTAGAAATTCTGTCCGTAAAAGTTATGAACAGAATCAGTGACAAAGGGCAACCTTGGCAGAGTCCAACTCTCACTGTAAATGAACCTGACTTTTTGCCGGTAATACGGACCAAAATCTGACATCGGTCGTACAGGGACCTAACAGCCCATATCAATGGGCCTGGTACCCCATACTCCCGGAGTATCCCCACAGAACCCCCCGAGGGACGCGATCAAATGCTTTTTCTAAGTCCATAAAGCACATGTAAACTGGTTGGTTAAACTCCCACGCGCCCTCCAGGACCCTACTGAGGGTGTAGAGCTGGTCCAGTGTTCCACGACCAGCACGAAAACCACACTGCTCCTCAAGAATCCGAGGTTTGACTATCCGACGGACCCTCCTCTCCAGAACCCCTGAATAGACCTTACCAGGGAGGCTTAAGAGTGTGATCCCCCTATAGTTGTAACACACCCTACGGTCCCCCTTTTTGAATAGGGGGACCACCACTCCAGTCTGCCAATCCAAGGGAACTGCCCCCGATGTCCACGCGATATTGCAGAGTCGCGTAAGCCAACACAACCCCACAACATCCAGAGCCTTAAGGAACTCTGGGTGAATCTCACCCACCCCCAGAGCCCTGCCGCCGCGGAGCTTTTTAACCTCCTCGGAGCCCGACCCAAAGTCCCCAGGCTCCGCTTCCTCAGTGGAAGACGTGCCAGTAGGATTGAGGAGGTCTTCGAAGTATTCCGCCCACCGACTCACAACATCCTGAGTTGAGGTCAACAGCACGCCATCCCCACCATAAATGGTGTTGGTCGCGTACCGCTTTCCCCCCCTGAGATGCCGGATGGTGGACCAGAATCGCCTCGAAGCCGTACGGAAGTCATTCTTCATGGCCTCTCCAAACTCCTCCCATGCCCGAGTTTTTGCCTCAGAAACCACCTAAGCCGCATGCCGCTTGGACTGTCAGTACCTATCTGCTGCTTCTGGAGTGTTTAAGGGTCCCACAGGCCAAAAAGGCCCAATAGGACTCCTTTTTCAGCTTGATAGCATCCCTCACTGTCGGTGTCCACCACCGGGTTCGAGGGTTGCCACCACGACAGGCACCAACAACCTTGCGGCCACAACTCTGATAAGCTGCCTCAACTATAGAGGCGCAGAACATGGCCCACTCAGACTCAATGTCCCCCGCCTCCCTCGGAACGTGTTCAAAGCTTTCCCGAAGGTGGGAGTTAAAGCTCCGTCTTACGGGAGACTCTGCCAGACGTTCCCAGCAGACCCTCACAAACGTTTGGGTCTGCCAGGCCTGACCGGCATCCTCCTCCACCATCGGAGCCAACTCACCACCAGGTAGTGGTCAGTGGAAAGCTCCGCCCCTCTCTTCACCCGAGTGTCCAGGACATGCGGCCGTAGATCAGATGAGACGACAACAAAGTCGATCATCGAAATGCGACCTAGGGTGTCCTGGTGCCAAGAGCACATATGTACACCCTTATGCCTGAACATGATGTTCGTTATGAACAATCCATGACGAGCACAGCAGTCCAATAACAGAACACCACTAGGGTTCAGATCAGGGAGGCCATTCCTCCCAACCACACCCTTCCAGGTCTCACTGTCATTGCTCACGTGAGCGTTGAAGTCCCCCAGTAGAACAAGGGAGTCCCCAGGAGGCGCACTCTCCAATACCCCTCCAATGACTCCAAAAAGGGTAGGTAATCTGTGCTGCCGTTTGGCGCATATGCACAAACAATAGTCAGAGCCCGTCCCCCCACACGTTGGCGAAGGGAGGCTACCCTCTCGTTCACCGGGGTGAACCTCAACGTACAGGTACCAAGATGGGGGACAACAAGTATGCCCACTCCTGCTGGGCACCTCTCACTAGGGGCAACTCCAGAGTGGAAGAGTGTCCAACCCCTCTCAAGGAAACTGGTTCCAGAGCCAGAGCTATGTGTTGAGGTGAGTCCGACTATTTCTAGTTGGAACCTCTCAACCTCACACACTAGCTCAGGCTCCTTCCCCACCAGAGAGGTGACATTCCATGTCCCAATGGCCAACTTCTGTAGCCGAGGATCAGACCGCCAGGGTCCCCGCCCTCGGCCACCACCCATCCCACATTGCACCTGACCCCTTTGGCCCCTCCCATAGGTGGTGAGCCCATGAGAAGGGGGACCCACGTCTCCTCTTCGGGCTGTGCCTGGCCGAGCTCCATGGGTAAAAGCCCGACCACCAGGCGCTTGCCAACGTGCCCCACCTCCGGGCCTGGCTCCAGAGTGGGGCCCCGGTGACCTACGTCCGGGCGAGGGAACATTGATTCCATTAATTGAACTCATCATTGGGGTCTTTGGGTTGCACTTTGTCTGGTCCCTCACCTGGCAATGGCAAGCCATTTTAACATAAAATTTGATTCACAACACTTACATTCCAGTTACCTAAAATTGAATAATGACTAGTCATTTGTTTTTTAAGATATCTCTAATTATATTTTGACTAGTCAAAATACCTATTTGAGATATGTAATTTAACTTAATAATCAAACTTACATTTTAGATTCACTTTATCATAAGCTTTAACAGTATTATACTTCTGCTGTTGAACCATAAGGACCTTTCAAATACAAAAGAGCTTCTGAGCCAACTTAAATCTTAAA
This sequence comes from Garcialebias charrua, assembly GCA_038048925.1. Classification (NCBI taxonomy): domain Eukaryota; kingdom Metazoa; phylum Chordata; class Actinopteri; order Cyprinodontiformes; family Rivulidae; genus Garcialebias; species Garcialebias charrua. The sequence goes on along the minus strand of JBBPBX010081393.1, from coordinate 10,595 downwards.
AGTTCACACATCTCCATCCAACCATCAATCGCCTTCTTGGCCTCCCTCTTTGGAGTAATGGTTAGGTTATTTAATTTTAGCTATTGTTTTTTAACGTCCTACAGTCTCTGAGACAAAAGAAATTTGAAGCCGAGTTTTTGAGAAAAAGTCTTTGAGATTGCTCTAAACATCTGTATACCTGCAAAATGAGGGAAAATATGTAAATTATGGACAATCTGTTCATGTAAGCAGTAGTCAGCACCCGTCATCCTCCAGACGCATGATGGAGCATGTCTGAGCTAGCCAATCAGTTTTGTTGACATTGATCAGCTGACTCATTTAATTACACCTTAACATTCATGAGATACTTTGCATTGACTGTTTGTGGTTGAGTGTGGGAATGTAGAAGGTAGAACCTGAGGCGGGACTTGTGTGCAAACTGAGGTGTAGCAGTGATAAAGGACAATTGCTTGAAGGTGTGCGTGCACACGGTTTTATAAATCTGAATTATTATTTTTATGGCATATGGCATATTGCAGTTCTGACAATAAAGTTGACTTTGACTTTGACTTTGATTTTCACCTTTTGGACGTATGTAGATATGGGTAATATGGCCTAAAATCAATATCACGATATATTGACCAGTTCACCTCGATAATGATAAATGCACAATAACTCTTACCACCCACCACCACATACACAATTACACAGTATAGTATAGTCATAACACTATACACTGTGTCCATGTTCTTAGTCAAAGTTCACAGTGTTCTCTAATGAAGCATTATACAAAAACTTTAACCTGAACCATTTGGACCAAAGGGGATTTGTAAGGAAGCGTGAGCTTTTCTGTAGTTTATATTTGTCATTTTAGTGTTTTCAATATATTTATGAAAAAAAAAAACATTTTAGGCAAGACTTGAGTCAGATATAGTCATACAAATATTTAACCATCTCCATAACTTTTCAGTGCAATCAAATTATGTATTGTAATTTTATATCTAAAAAAATATATACCAAATGTGTATTTTGTACTGCACAAAATAACTTAAATACATTTTTTTTATTTCATCCATCCATCCATCCATTTTCTTCCGCTTATCCGGGGTCGGGTCGCGGGGGTAGCAGCCTAAGTAGGGAGGCCCAGACTTCCCTCTCCCCAGCCACTTGGAGCAGCTCCTCTGGGGGAATCCCAAGGCGTTCCCAGGCCAGCCGAGAAACATAGTCCCTCCAGCGTATCCTGGGTCTTCCTCTGGGTCTCCTCCCGGTGGGACATGCCCGGAACACCTCACCAGGGAGGCGTCCAGGAGGCATCCTAACCAGATGCCCGAGCCACCTCAACTGGCTCCTCTCGATGTGGAGAAGCAGCGGCTCTACTCCGAGTCCCTCCCGGATGACCGAGCTTCTCACCCTATCTCTAAGGGAGAGTCCAGCCACCCTGCGGAGAAAACTCATTTCAGCCGCTTGTATCCGAGATCTTTTATTTGTTAGACTGATTTCTCCATTAAAATAACTTTATTTCAAAATTATATTTTTTAGAGAGCTCATGTATTCATTTAATCATTTCTCTTACAGCGCCGCAAGAGCATGCAGCCAGTCTCAGCAGCTCTACTCGTACTCTGTGATTTTTCTGGTTTTCTTTAGTTTATTAGGAGTGCTGTGTGTTTATGTTGTCCTAATCTTTTGCACCAACTATGGAACTGACTTTTCTATGGACAGTTCTCTTTTTATTTTCCTTTTTTACGGCTTTTTCATCCAGAGAAGGCATGAGTGAGCATGCTCCCATTGTTCACACCCAGGACCAGTTGCTAGCATTAGGTAGCTCTGTGGTGCGTCCCCCTGCTGAACAACCCGATATCTCCCGTGACCTGCGGAAGAAGCGACGAGGGAGACGGGCGTGAATCGGATGTCACAACCAGGGCAGAAGGTAGAGACCTGTCATCCTATCCATTATTATAGGATATGTGAGGTCTCTTCATAACAAAGTGGACAAAATATCGGGGCTAACTAGACATCAAAGGAGCTACCGAGAGACCAGCCTCATCTGCCTGACGGAGACGTGGCTAACAGCGCTAACTCCAGATGCTCACATAAACTTGGTTCATCTTTCATTTACGCCGAGCTGACAGAATGAAGGAGAGAGTAAGAAGAGAGAAGGGGGTCTGGCTATGTTTGTGAATGATAGATGGTGTAACTCTGGACATTTAACCATCAAAGAATCACTCTGCAGCAAGGGCGGAGTGGCCATCGGGAGGTTCGGGAGAAATCCCGATGGGCCGCGTCATGAATGGGCCGATAGGCGCACGGGGAAAATGATGACGGTTGAATAAATCTGCTCAATATTGACTTGTCCCTGACTGTAGCCTCTTAAAGGGAGGGACAGCGCTGATCACTTTAAGAGACTGCAGCATGCAGCCTCTTAAAGCGCTGATCCCTTTAAGAGACTGCGCCGCACTGGGCCGGCAGCTTGGGAGCTACCATTTGATAAAAAACACCCCTGAAAGTTCACCGTTGGTTGAGTCCAACCCAGGACCAAAGCACGTATTTTCCAAAACATCAGGTGATGGAGCAGCGCGGAGTCCAAACTGCTAATTAGCAATAAAAATGGACAGGAAGAGGCAGGTGGAGCTGAAAAAGTCAGGTTGAAGAAAAGAAAGGCGTTACAGGAGGAAGCTGCCAAATGTGCAAAGCTTACAGACATTTTGTCAAAGAGACAGACAGAAGAAGCAACAGGTAATGATAAAAATTAAAAACTAGCATAATAAATTAAGCTAATGTCACAACGTTGTACTATGTCACTAAACATGCATGAAAGTCAAGTGGGACCTAAACGGACATAGCTTAATTAAAAATAAAAGCAGAAATATATAAATTGACCAATAAATAAATAAACGTCAAAGGACAATTTAAATTAAAAGAGAACTCATACCCTGATGCATGCTCAATAATCCAGGTAGAAAAATCTAAAAAAGCTAAGTCTGGTCCTCTGGACATTTTTTGCTTTGTTTTGTTTTGTTTTTTGAATGTCCAGAGGACCAGACTTGGCTTTTTTAGAACTTTATCTCATGTTTTAAAATAATTGACCATCATGTTTTTTTCTTCCAGCTTAGTTCCAACAAATTATATATTTTAATTCATAATTTTACATTTTACTGTGCTTAAAATACCGGTAGGCCTATATATTTTTTTTTTGTTTTTACTTTTACTCTTAGATGACTTGTGTTTTGTAATTAAATTTTTTTTTTAAATCCACACAAGTCCTTATTTACGTAATGAGGCAGAAATGCATGAGGTGAAGTGAAAACAGGAGACAGAAAAATGTTAAAGCAACACATTTAATAGACAAATAAAAATAAACTCATGCATATGCATACATATTGCAACCAATGCCAAACTTGTCTCTGATTTTGCTTGTCTTGACCCTAAAAACTTTTCAGAGATAAGGCTTAAAGGACTCAAGAGCTCAGCACTTCAAGAAATCAGCAAAAATCTGCTTAGATTTGATGAGAGAGCCACAGTGAGTACTTTACACACAAAGCTGTCCAGTCCAGCATCCCAGTGGGATATGCTCAAGAAGTCCCCTCTGGAAGAGTCCACTGTCAGGTACTGAGATGGAACAGGGTGGCCAGGAGGGCTCAGTTGAACCAGAGCTTGAACTTGAAAGCAGGGCTTGTTCTTCTTGCAGAAACTGTGTTATCTGTGTTTACCTTATATTGACACAGTATAACCTTTTCACAGATTATATACAGCCCTATAACCCAGTTATAGGGCTGGCATACAAATATTTGTTGACCCTTTCATTGTCTCAGGTTGCATGTGAAAGAAGCTTCTCTTCTCTCAAGTTAATCAAGAATAGACTACGAAGCACACTTAACCAGGAGCATTTGGAGGCATAGAAAGAACTTCTTATGTCCATTGACAATGACAAAGTAACAAATATGGTGGCAGAAACTAGTGCACTTCTTAGGCCCTTACTGATGCTGATCACATGTCAAACTCGAGGCCCATGGGCCAAATCTGGTCTCATTGACATTTTATCTGGCCTCAAATTTAATATTTTAATTGTAAAATAGTTTTATGGTTTATCTTTTTGTCACTGTATTTAGTGCAAACTTCTCATGACAGCTGGCCAATGTTCAAGCCAACAAAATTACGTTTTGAGTTTTTCAGTTATCTTTGAGTCTGATATGGAAAGAGCAACAAAGAATTGACTTATCTTTTTCTGTTTTTTAAGTCAACTAATTTAGTTTTTTTTCCCCACCTGATTTGCTGAATTGTAACAAAATGTAACAAAAAATTATAACAAAAAAAATGTTGTTGATTGTATTGCAATTAAGAAAAATTATAGGCTACATTTTTGCCTAATATTTTTATAATGTGAAAAAATGGGCCACTCTTGGCCATTAAACTCCCGGGCTGAAAAGTTGTCCCACTCCGCCCCTGCTCTGCAGTAAGGACATTCAACTGTTAGCTGTTAGCATGAGGCCTTACCAGCTCCCAAGGGAATTTTCAGACATGATTGTGATTTCTGTGTATGTCCCCTCTCTGCTAACGCTGCTGCAGCCTGTGATGTTCTCCATTCAATCACCAGTAGACTCCAAACACATCACTCACAGGCCTTTTTCCTGGTATCAAGAGAGTTTAATCATGTCTCCCTGTCCTCCACTCTTCCAACCTTCACCCAGTATGTCACCTGCCACACCATAGATAACAAAACACTGGATCTACTGTATGCCAACACAAAAAACACATACAGGTCATCACCTCTCCCTCCCTCCCTCAGACCACAATCTGGTTCATCTCCAACCTGTCTATGAACCCCTCGTATGCAGTGAACCGGTTGTGACACGCAGAGTGAAGAGATGGTCTGAGGAGACTGAAGAGGTTCTGAGGGACTGCTTCAGCTCCGCTATGTGGGAAAAACTTTGTGTGTCTCATGGGGACGATGTTGACAGCATCACAGATTGTCACGGACTACATTAACTTCTGTGTGGAGAACACTGTACCCTACCAGGAAAGTACGGTGTTTCTCCAACAACAAACCCTGGATCAACCCTGAAATAAAGGCTCTTCTCAAGGAGAAGAAGAGAGCCTTTAAATCAGGAAACAAGGAGGAACTGAGAGCTGTGCAGAAGGAACTGAGGAGGAAGATCAGGGATGGAAAGAACACCTATAGAAAATATATGGAGGATCAACTGAGTCTGAAGACAATATCAGGCCACAAACCAAACCCAGAGGCTGTGGGGGACTTGGGATGGGTGAACGACCTGAACCAGCATTTTAACAAGTTTGATCATTCACCCACCCCTCCCCCAGCCCAGTCTCCTCTGCTGACACCACCCTCTCCACCCTCTGCTGGCTTCTCTTTTCAGGACTTCACACCTCACAGCTCCTGACCATCATCATCCCCACTCACTCCAGAGGACTCCATCTCACAGTCTTCCTCCTCCTCCTCTATCTTGTCCCTCTTAACACTCCAGGTGAGGAATGAGCTGAGGAAGATCAAGGTGCGGAAGGTTGCAGGTCCAGATGGTATCAGCTCCAGGCTCCTGAGGTGTTGCATAGATCAGCTGTGTGGCATCATGGGATTCATGTTCAATCTGAGCCTGAAGCTAGAGAAGGTACCACAGCTATAAAAGACCTCCTATAGCTGTGGTACTGATAGCTGTGACCAAGACCAAACATCCGAAGGACCTTAGCAGCTGCAGGCCGGTGGCTCTGACATCACCTCTGATGAAGACATTCGAGAGGCTGGTCCTCAATCATCGATGCCACCAGGTGAGGTCTTCATTGGATCCATTGCAGTTTGCCTACCAGCCTGGCATCAGGGTGGATGATGTCATCATCTACCTCCAGCACCGAGCTCTGACCCACCTGGAGCAACCTGGAAGTACTGTGAGGATCATGTTCTTTCATTTCTCCAGAACTTTCAACACCATTCAGCCAGGACTCCTGAGGGACAGGAGCTTTTGACCCCAAAAGCACAGAACGCAGTCAGGGTGATACGCTGATCAAGACCTGTGAGTTTCAGCCCTTTGCAACGTTCCTAAGTGCCTCAACCGGCCCTCCAACCTATAAAGGTCAAAAGGTCAGGCCAATATATAAATGCCCGTAATTCATAGAGGAAAGCAGCTAGGGACACAAAATTTTCAGAGTTACATAAGTACTCCGAGATGAAGACACCCTAAGAATTCGAAGTAGTTTGGTTGTTTCTGGAGGTAGTAATAAATATTTATATACTACGGCCTTCTGAGGCCTTAGTTACAGGTTGACGAGTGCATTTTGGCCCACAGCTTTGGATAGGAAGGTCGTACAAAGTCATCCAAGGTACTGTTGGAAAGATCTGCTCAAGGGCTACTCAGAGAGACCTGTCTCACCACTGTGCGTGCTTTCTGGGACCCGCAAAACCCCAAAATGTGGTTAAACTTGCGGGGCCTCCTGAGCGCGTGCACGTGCACGTACATGCACAAAATTCTGCATAACTCTTCCTTAGTACTGGCTCTATAACTGTACCAAGGTTGGAGTTGATGGCTTATTCCTAAAGGAAGATATGAATTTTTTTAATCGTTAAGGCTCGAATTTTGAATCAGCCCTTATCATAGAGAAAAAATGAGTGCAAATTTGGTCACAGCTTCGCGTAGAAAAGTCGTACAAAGTCATCCAAGGCATCGTTGGAAAGGTCTGCTCAAGGGCAATTCAGAGAGACCCCTCCCACATCTGTGCGTGCTTCCTGAGACCCGTAAAACGCACAAAAGCGTTAAACTCGCGGGGCCTCCTGCGCACGTGCACGTGCACGTACGTGCACAAAATTCTGCATAACTCTTCCTTTGTATTGGCTCTATAACTGTACCAAGTTGTAAGAAAATATCTTTATCCTAACGGAAGTTATGACGTTTTTTTACCAGTAGGCCTCAAATTTTTCATGAGGCGTTATTATAGAGAACCCGTAAAAGCACAAAAGGTTAAACTCGCGGGGCCTCCTGCAAAAATGAGTGCAAATTTGGTCACAGCTTCGCGTAGGAAAGTCGTACAAAGTCATCCAAGGCATCGTTTGAAAGGTCTGCTCAAGGGCAATTCAGAGAGACCCCTCCCACGTCTGTGTGTGCTTCCTGAGACCCGTAAAACGCACAAAAGCGTTAAACTCGCGGGGCCTCCTGCGCACGTGCACGTGCACGTACGTGCACAAAATTCTGCATAACTCTTCCTTCGTACTTGCTCTACTTGTGTACCGAGTTTGGAGTGGATGGCTTTTTCCTAAAGGGAGTTATGGATTTTTTAAACTTTTGAGGCCTTCTCTGGGAGTTGTGACAAGTGCCTTTCGCCTCACAGCTTCTCTTACGAACCACCTACGAGGATGATCTTGATACCGACGTAAAGCTCTGATTAATGTGAGTCCAACGAGCTCTCTCTCATTTCTGTACGTGCTTGCCATGACACTCGGCTTGCCGTAGAGTTGTCTTAATTCACGGCCTCCGTTGACTTAACATGTGTAATGTACGTGGTTACCGTGCACGCTGTGGTCAACGCACGGACACGAAACTGTGCACGCACCTTCAGGTGGTCATACTTAACATGCCCTGTGAATTTTAAGTAGTTAGCTTAATCCTGAAGAAAACTGAGTATAAGTCCTTATAGACTAGAAAATCCGGTTATTGCGAACGAGCTCCTTAAGGTCAGATCTCGGCTTCCGAGGCACGTAGAAAGACGCGGCAGACGCCAATGGATTTGTCTTGAGTCCACGAACAACATGTTCTGATTTTGTGCACGTACGTGCACGGACAACCTCGTTTAGGGGGTTAACGAGCGTCTCGTCGGACACCAGGGGACAATTGTCCACAAGTCCCCAGCCGTTGGGCGTAGAGACCCCAAAATCGCAGTGTGGGATGCTGGAGAGACCCCGAATAAGAATCTGGTGTCATTTTATACTCAGCGGTTTTAGAAAAAAATATTGTCCTGAAAACCCACCCAAAAGATCCTCTTAAGTACTTACGACCTACAAAGCACTTTGAATGAAAAATTGGGAGCCATTTTTTTTCTACTCGTTACAGCCTCACAATTTTTGGATATGTTGTTGCCGGGCCTCCGACGGACGTGTAGGCGTCAGCCCCGCTCAAATCGGACCACGTTTAGGGTGTTAAACTAAGCGGGGTTCACCCTAGTTTCGTCCAAAATACAAGTACCCAGAAATCCTAGGATGAAAGGTGTAGAGACACAAAAATTCTTGTGCTAGGTCCTGGCTTCAAGCCAACCACACCCTGCGAGTTTTGTCACTCTACGACTCTGTTTAGCATACGAACCAGAAACCCAATTTTTGTCAAAATTCAGGTACCCACAATTCATAGCGTGAATGGCCGAGTGACACCAAACTCACTGAGTGTGGTCAGGGGGTCCTGCTGATCAGGACCTGTGAGCTTGAGCCCTTTGCGAGGTTCCTAACCCTAACCCTAACCCTAACCCAGAAACACTTTTCCTGATTTTGCCGGTCCCCATAAGGACTATTACCATCCCCCACCTCTATGTGAGGGAGTCCAATGCAAGCAGTGAGTCAGCCATACAAAGGTTATGTGATTCTTATTAATTAGTTAATTTTGTTAACAAAGTATAAAAGAGTGTATTTATATATGTTACTAGCAATTCAGTCTTTCTACACATTTTTAATCATATGTAATGGGTTCAACCCAGAAACACTTTTCCTGATTTTTGCGGTCCCCATAAGGACTATTACCATCCCCCACCTCTATGTGAGAGAGCCCAATGTAAGCAGTGAGTCAGCTATACAAAGGTTATATGATTCTTATTAATTAGTTAATTTTGTTAACAACGTATAAAAGTGTGTATTTATATGTTACTAGCATTTCAGGCTTTCTACACATTTTTAATCATATGTAATGGGTTCAACCCAGAAACACTTTCCCTGATTTTTGCGGTCCCCATAAGGACTATTACAACCCCCCACCTCAAGCAGTGAGTCAGCCATACAAAGGTTATGTGATTCTTATTAATTAGTTAATTTAGTTGACAAAGTATAAAAGAGTGTATGTTTGAGTGTTTGAGTGGTTCAGATCTGGTTTTAAAGTGATCCACATTTACCATACCATACCATACCATTTTATTTATAAAGCACTTTAAACAGGAACAAGTCCACACAAAGTGCTGGACAAACACACACGCAACAGGCAACACAGACAATGAAGTACAACACGAAAAACATAAAAACATTGCAGATCATAAATAAAACGATCCAATACAAATCAGCTGGCATTGAAAGTGATGGAGTAGTAGTGAGTTTTTAACTGGGATTTGAAAACCGAGAGGGAGGGGGCTTGTTTGATGAGCAGCGGTAACTCGTTCCAGAGTCTTGGGCCTGCTACAGAGAAGGCCCTGTCACCCCTGCGCTTAAGGCGAGTTTCGGGAACTATTAAGAGTACCTGATCCTCTGACCTCAAAGCACGTGGAGGGACATATGAGTGTATCAGATCCGAGAGATAGGCGGGGGCGAGACTGTTCAGCGATTTGTAGACATACATGAGAATTTTGAATTGGATTCAAAGATGAACCGGTAGCCAGTGAAGGGAGGCCAAGACTGGTGTAATGTGCTCTCTTTTGCGTGTGCTGGTTAAAAATCGGGCAGCTGCGTTCTGAACCAGTTGTAATCGTGCAATGGTGGCTTGACTGACGCCAAGCAGAAGGGAATTGCAGTAATCCAGCCTAGATGTAATGAATGCGTGAATCACTGTCTCCAGGTTGTTTTTTGATAATATGGGCTTCAGCTTAGACAGACGCCTCAGCTGGAAAAAACAGGATTTGATAATCATGTTTATATGACTGTCATGACATTTACATAGATGTGGTGGTACCGAGTGGTTCTCATTAAAATTATGCAATTTACAAGGCACACCGGTTCATAGACCTTAGAAAAATATTTAGAAAATCTGAGACACGTTTACAAAAAAATAATTTTAGTTTCAATTTGTATTTATAAATACTTTTAAAATACTTTGTAAAAAGATGTAAAAAGATTAAATAATTAAAGTTCTAGTCAAGACCCAGGTGTGTGGCTAATTACCCAGACCCCTGACATGTGTTCAGGGACCGCACCCCAAACTATTTGTTGTTGAGAAGTCCAGTGAAGCAGCCACAGACATCTGAAGATGGTCAAATGTAGTACTGTAGTCTGGAGAACCCAAACAGCAATGGCCCTCCATTGAGCCAGAACAATGGTGATTTCAATGGAGACAACAGTAGTGATCTTCCGTAGAGTCAAAGCAGCAGTGGTCCCAACTTCAGCAAAAGGACCTATAAAATTCAGTCAACTAATCACCAATAGTGGTAATTTTGAAGATGACAATGAGATGGAACTCAACTACTCACCTGGTGACACACATGCAGACACACGCACAGGAGGAGGAAGCAGTAAGCTTGGTCTTCATAACACGAAAGCCAGAACAGCACGCTTTACACAATCTGTTGCTCACGACAACCAAACCCCACACGGGTTGTGAGCCACGTAGTGGGAGCGTGAAGAAGGATCCAAGTGCCAGAACAGGCATTGCTGCTTCCTTTTATACTCCACCCACTTATCTAACAGGAAGTGACATTTCCCTAGCCAGGTATAT
>JBBPBX010081391.1:0-15964 GCA_038048925.1 Garcialebias charrua | reverse complement strand
ATATTAAAGGTGAAATCAAATATCTAATCCTAAATGTGTGACCCTTACACTGTATGATTTAAGATTTAAAGTTTAAAATATTGATGATTCAATATTGCAAAATAGAAACACCTGTAAAATTCAAAACACTCTGTCAACCTTTCTGAGTCGATTTAACCCTTGGTTTTCTGTTCTGTTCCGATGTTTGCTGAAAGATGTATTCTTCAGAGGTCACCACCCTTTTCCTTGGGCTGCAGACTTGCTGATGATTAATGCCAGGTGGGTTGTGTCCAATACCCCGTTCCCCTGGCGGCAAACACTGCCCCTAACCCAAAAGTGAATGGTCGACCCCCTCTTTTATGCTCCTGTTGGTGTGGCTTGCCTTGTTAAGCTGCAATCATGCAGCATGCGCTCTTCTCTCAAAGCAACAAGGCAGACAGGCCTGGCACCAGGGGGAACTGTTTCCCTATCGTTCTGGTGTCCTTGCAAAAGCAAGCACAAAGATGCTCTCCAGGAAGACAGGTGTTTTCAGGAAGCTCCACCACTCGAACCAGAACACCTCACGAACAGATGACTTCCACGGAAAAGGAAGTGAAACGAAGCGGCAACTGAAGCCCACACCTTTTCGACCACGACACCTTCTCGACCACGCCCTCTCAGATGAAGATGCAGGACAGCCGACCTTTCGTGTGAACCTGCCCGCTCCAGATGCTGCTCCGGAGCTCTCAGCTCTGAAGCTCCGTCCGAGCTACCTCGACCTTTCGTGATGACCTTTGAGGTTCGCTCTCCGGACCACTCTGGCTGTGTCTCACCCTCTCTGGCGCGCTGATGATGTGCGTTTCAGCAGCCCAGATGTGCTCGCTCACGTGGTGACTCTCTCTCTTATAGACTCTGAGAAGCCCCCAGGATGTCAGTGGGCCTCCCGCCTTCGATCAGGCTTTGTCGCCTCTTGTGCGATGGATTCACCGTTCTGGAGAAGGAAGCTGGACAGACCACCATAAGTCTCACAAAGTACATTTTACATGACATTTCAACAACACACAACCCCTATTTACAGACGTCCTCAGCCCTAAAGCCCCCAAGTTAATTAATTTTAGTCTGTGCACAGATTTCAGCCAAATTTTCAAAAGTGGGCTAAGATATTTGAGGCCTAAATTATTTTTTCCCACTTTCTGTAGATCTGCATTTTTCCTTAAAATGTATACAATCCTCCTATATGAGTTTTGCAGAAAGAAAGGAAAAAATGTCTTGGACTGTAACAATTGATTAAAATTTTTAACTGTTTTCTCATCTTCTCTTCTGTTTTTGTTATACCTCTGGTCAGCCAGTGAATATGGCACGTCAACCATAAAATTTCGGACACCTTATACCGTATTAATCTGTCTGTACAACCAATTATTCTCTCATGCCCTGGTGTCCTTCCGAATCTGAAATCTTCTTTACTCGCGCGAGCTCCTTGTCCATTCGAGCATCACGCCATGAAAGGACGGCGCATACGTACACAAATGTTCTGATCAGATAATTAAAATGTGTGCATGCCACCAGCTGAAAAAATTTCCGTTCAACTGAAGCGCATGCACCTGCGCGAGTTTTCCGCATGCTCCTCGAAATCATCTTCTTCTCCGTCTTCTGGATAAGTCCAGTCCGTCCTGCTCCACTTCAGCTCCCTGGTCCTGTTTTCAGGGTCTCTTTTCAGGAGCCGCCACTGGCTTCTGTGTTGGGTCTCCCTTGTAGTTCCACTTGATGTTTCCTGATGTTCCTTTTGCTTCCAAATCAGCCAAACGGTCAAATTTCTGTTGTTCAGTGGGTCTCGGTGTATTAGTGATGTTAAGAAGTGGTGTCATTGCTCCTGTCAGCCTCACCTTTGAAAACATGTTCCTAATTTATTGATCCCGTTGTACCCACCAGACACCTGCCAATGCCTCCCCTCGAGGAGAAATGCCATTAAATTAAACCTAATATGAATAATTGAGGTGACACCAATTTTACCTGTGAAAATATTCACAAACTCATTTTCCTGTAGGCCTCGGGATAAGAACTTTATTTGGTTTTAAAGCCAACTTGGGATGAGGAGAAGCAAACAGACAGAGCCCCATAAATCAGCTTTAACCTAAAAATTGTATGACATGCTGGGGCATGTCCTACCTGCTTACCGGTATGTGTGTCATTAATAATGCCTATTACGTGTGGGTTCACGAGACCTAGGCCTACGCCTGACTCAACCGGATTCAAGCAAGCTAACACCCCAACTGGTCGCTGGAAAGGGTGACTCCAGACAGCTGTTTCGCTTGCTCTTGTCATGTGCATCTGTCCATTGTTCAGATCATGTCAGCTTCAGTGACACGCCCCTTTGTTCGGGTGACTGTCTCAGGGTGCCCCAGGCCCTGGATTAACGTTGTGTTTGATGACTTGGACCTCTGTTTGAGTCCTGGACTGTTCTTTTAGTTCAGGTCTTCGCCTTGAACTGTAGCTGCTTCGCTTTTGGTGTTTCTTAACTGTCTTTGTCCATGCATGAGTGAGAGGTCTGTCTTCCTCCCACTGTGGCAGCTGTTTACACGGAGAGTCACAATGAACCAGAGTAATGTCTGCTTTTCGCATTAAATCATAGTCGAGTCCTACGCGCTGACCACAATCTCGTGATACCAAACATAAGAATATCATATGTATTTTAGTTGAATTCTAGCTCATGGCAAATCACCTTATGTGTGTGATAATAAAGAGATCTGCCTGTCTGTTGCTCCGTTTCCCCCCAGCTTTGTGCTGTTAAGCTGTGAAAGAAAAACAAATTAATCTAACGCCCTTATATTATTAAACCAAAATTCAAAAAAAAAAGAGAAAAAAAAAAAAAAAAGCCTGGCACAGCCAGGGAGAAACACAAAAGTCTGTTTTAGCTTTCTAAAATTACAATAGTCACTCGGTTTTGCTGACACATCTCAAACCAGTTTTTTAGGCATAAAACGACATAAATTGTGTTTCTTATCTTTCTCCTTCGGTGAGACAAAAATATATAACATATAAATTATTTTTCCAGAAAATAAAATATACTTTTAACTCACCAAGTTCAGTTCTGTTCAGAAAATAAAATTCCTGAACGCAGTCAGGTCGAGGAAAAAAGTGCAGAAACCACTCTTTACGTCTAAAGAGTTTTCTCAGGCGACAGGCACCTTTCTGATCAACGTTTCTCTAACTTTCTCCTCTCTTCTTCTCTTTCTTTTACAACAAAGCGTTCCGCTTCATTGCTTTTCAGTCTCTGACTTTCCCGCTTCAGGTGACTTGTATTTATACACTCTGCTGCACATGCGCAGAGGGAAACAGAACCCAACGGCTGTGGGACCAGTCATGTGAGCTGCACATGCGCAGAGGAAAACAAAACTTAACGGCTGCTGGACCAGTCACGTGAGCTGCACATGCAGGCAACCTTTCAAAATAAAAGTCTTCTGCTTACATTAAATACTGTGACCAAAATAACCTCTTTGTGTACAGATTTCAACACAATAAAAGATAATTACACCAAATATTACCTTTAAAATACCTGTAATCATTATCTTTCATGGTTTCAACCATTTTAGACCTATTTCCTATTTATTTCTCTATTTATTTATTTATTTCCTATTAATCTGTTTAATAGCCAAATAAATAAAATGGATACAACAATAAAGGTTATTTTAGCCTGGGTTACATTATGTTTAAAAAAAATGATCAAAACTAAATTGTTAACAAAATACTAAAACTTTCAGTTCAGTGTTTAATGTTCTAGATATTTGTAGATTGTGATGTTACTCTTTTTGCTCTGTTACTTATAGATAATTATTGTTTTATTCGATTGTTTGAACTTGTTTTGTTTTTGAAAAAGGGGCAGATAAAAAGTTTTCTTCGTATTCTTTCATATAATATGAGATTTTTTTTATTTTTCTTCTGGTTTTTAATGTAAAATGAATAAATAAAAATAAATAAATAAATAAATGAAGCCCATGAGCCACTCCTTCTGAACAAAGACGACTTTTTTCTGCAAGTCTTCCTTGTCGCCAGCTTTCAGTGTTAAAAAGTCTCTCTCCATGGAGATCATTGCCAGAGAAAGCCTTCCTTGATCAGAAATGTAATCAGGAGAAAAAAATAACTGAATCACTGCACTTTCTTTAGCGCTGCCACTTCCTTGTGCACAGCTCCGAAGCTCACAGAACCCTGAGCTCAGAAGCCCCGCCTCCTCCATGACGTGAAGCCGGCCGCGCGTGTGTGTGTTAAACCACACCCACATAAACTTGGGTTTGAAGCACGTCCACCCTAACTGGCTCATTTCTGTTGCACTGGGCTGATCCTGGGCTGATCAGAATTAGCCCCAATGAGCCGCAAACTGAGGGGGCGTGGCGAGACGCATGTCAATCATTCTGAACCACAGAGACATTGAATTAAAATGGGCTGTGAAAAGTTAGCCCTGCAGAACGACCCCAGATGGTTTAGCACCAGTTTTTGTTGTAAGTTTCACTAAATAAGACACATTATTTTTAAATTCTGTTTATTTTTAAGTTGTTATTTATAAATTGTTTATAATTATATAATTATATTATAATTATATAATACCAGGAAGGGCTTAGCCCCACTAGCCCACTTATACCAGCCGTCCCTTCCTATATTACTACATTTGGTGGCCCGTGAACAGGTCTCTGAAAGTTTGATATTTAATATTTCTGTACTTTGAATGTTGGCATAATTTTGTCCAAGTTTTTAGACTCTGAAAACGATAGTTTTTGGCTGGGAAAGTGTGTCAAGCTGCAGGAAACTGCTGGTTAATGTCACTTGTAGCTGAGGAATTGTCTTTACTCAACTTTTAAACGTGTGTTGAAGTTTTTGGGTTAAAATTTGATGTTGCTGTGTGGTTCTGGTTCTGAGTCGTTTGGACTCTTTGCTGACGTGTCACAGATAAAAGCGCATCTACGTTTGACCGCCGTGTCAAAACTGTGCCTATAAGAGCTTCATGGTTCATCTGAAAATTGCTGTCGAGTGGTATCGTTACATTTTAAGCAGGAATAATAGCATCTAGTAGTCTGAAGCTGTCGGATCGAGGTTCTGGTACCGGTCCTTTTAGCTCTGACGTGTTGCTGTACGGAAAAAGTCCGTGTTGGCGACATTTATCTTGCTATTTTTACTGGGCGCAGCTTGGTAAAACTGTTCTGATGTGAAACGATTCGTTCACAGAATTTTTGTGGTGAATTTTAGTGTTTTATGAGTTGAAAAAGAGTCTAGGTTTGATAAGCTATATGCTGACGCTACGTTCATAACATCTGTTGTCATGCTGTGGTTGGTTCAAGGTGATCACGTGATACGCAGTTGATCGTCAAATTTCAGTTTTGTTCACACAATTCTGACAGATTGTCTGGCTTGTTTCGTTTTTAGGCATAAAATATCGTCAGAAACTGTTTAACCGCGGTGTTTTGAGATATTTAAAGGGGTTTTAGAGCGTTTAGACGTCGGTAGAACTCAAACGTCCGACTGCACGCACGTCCCTAAATGCAACACGAACGACACGTCAACGGAAGTGACGTGACCCAGATAGAGAAAAAAAGGAAAAAGATCGTTTTTTTTTATATCTAAAAGTTCACAGAACTTGTTCTAAACATTTTAAACAAATCCATTCGTTTCTTAAATGAACGTTTGTTTAGGCGATTGTCACATCCAGGCTAAAACTCATCCCAAAAGTTGACGTTTATCCGATTTAGTTTAAAGCTACGGCTAAATGCTAAAAGGTAGTCAACGCGGCCTTAGAACTAACAGCGCCTCTATAGCGGCCAGATTGAGTAATTACAGTCACATTGTGATAAATGAAAGCTTTCAGCACACCACCTGCTGTTGAAAGGATAGCAGAACGAATTTGAGGATGTCAACGAACATCAATTAATAAAAATCACTGATTTTTATTTGGAATAACATCTGTAATGTCATGCTGGGCACACAAAAAACCCAGTTTATTTTAAATAAAAAAATATTTAAAATAACAAACAGAAAATCCATTTTTCACTCCTGATAACTGTCAAAATACAGCAAAACAGTTTAGCCAAACTGCAATACATCTTTTTAAGGCATGATGGAGCAGCTTCCTGGGAACATTTTAGTGTGAATATTGCATTTATTTCAAATCTTTTAAAAAGCGTTTGAGTAAGTAAAACGAAAATCATGCTTGTCTTAGTTAGTAACTGTTGTTAAAAAATAAGTTATATTTAAAGTTAACACTGCTTGCATTTAACTTTTACAATTCATTTAAGGGTAAACCCTGAAAGAAGGTACCTATGAATAGAAATACTTATTACACAGTGAAACACTTGAACCACACAGCTGGTTAGTTTGATTGACTCAGTGCTACATTAAAGTGAAGATTTATTTGCACACATTAAAATACGAACTGTCTTATTGATTTTCACAAAAATCAAAACAAAGATGGAAGTTCAAGAAGGCGCGCGTCCAAGGCTCATACAGTATGTGCCTCTAGAAGACTCATACATCAAAGGATCCCAAGAGGAACCCCAAAGCCGAGGACCTGCTCCCCCTGCACCTCGCACAGAGAGAAAATCTCTCTCATTGTGTGGTGACTACTTAGCTGCCCGAAATGTCTTGCAGAGAAAAGATGAACATCCATCGCTGTTTTATGACAGAATTTTCAAGGCGTATGCAGGTGACATAATGGAACCAGGCTTGGAAGAGCAGACGCTTTTCAAATCTGTTTTCAGAAATAATATAATATAATATAATATAATATAATAATATAATAATATAATAACGCTTTTCAGCACACTCCAGTCTGTCATCAACCCATCTGTCAATGTTCTGAAAACTGCCACACAGTCTACCTGCGATGACTTTCAGAGCTATTTTGTCAACAAAATAGACTCTATCAGACAGAACATTGTCAGTTCATCCAACACCATCCAGTCTTGTGCGTCTGCAATAACCACAGCTGTTTTTGACAAGTTCGACCTGGTTTCACTCCCTCACCTCACCAAGGTGGTTCAGCAGATGAAACCAACTAACTGTTCTCTGGACATCATTCCCTCTAAAATGTTCAAACAATCCTTTGATGTAATTGGTCCTTGTGTTTTGTCATTCATTAACAGCTGTCTATCTTCAGGTTTTGTGCCATCTGCTTTCAAACATGCCGTGGTCAGGCCTCTTCTCAAAAAACCAGGCCTAGATCCTACAGCTCTCTCTAATTTCAGACCAGTTTCACATCTGTCATTTCTATCAAAGGTCCTGGAAAAGATTGTTTTTACTCAACTTCAATCGTTTCTAGAACTCAACAACCTGTTTGAAAAATTTCAGTCAGGTTTTCGAGCTCGTCACAGCACTGAATCTGCACTGCTCAAAGTACAGAATGACATTCTTCTGTCTCTGGATGCAAAAAACCCTGCATTGCTGGTGATGTTAGACCTCTCAGCAGCTTTTGACACCGTCGACCATCAGGTACTAATCAACCGCTTGTCTCAGCAGGTTGGCCTCCAGGGAGCTGTGCTTGAGTGGTTCAAATCTTACCTGTCTGGGAGAACTTTTTCTGTCATGATAGGCGATCTGTCCTCCTCTTCATCAACCCCTCTGACCTCTGGCGTACCACAGGGATCTATTCTAGGGCCAGTCCTCTTCTCTCTTTACATGCTGCCATTAGGATCAATCATTGCACGTCATAACCTGTCTTTTCACATGTATGCAGACGATTTACAAATCTATCTGCCAGTCACTCCCAACCCCTCACCCAGTTCAAACACTCTTGTCAACTGCTTAAATGACATTAAGCACTGGCTCTCTCAAAACTTCCTCCACCTAAACACAGATAAAACTGAATGCATTTTATTTGGTGCACCTGATGACACCAGCAACATCCTTCCCAGTCCCATGTTGGTTTCCCCCTCCCCCACTTCAACCCGGTGGTCAGAAATCTTGGAGTGCAGCTTGACTCCAACTTAAAGTTTGATAAACAGATCAGTTCTGTTGTCAAGACCAGCTTCTTTCAACTCCGACTGCTCTCCAAAGTCAAGTCATTTCTCAGCCGTGCTGATCTGGAGAAGGCCATCCATGCCTTTGTGACCTCCAGACTTGATTATTGTAATGCTTTGTATGTTGGTATTAATCAATCCTCCATCTCCAGATTACAGCTTGTACAGAACTCTGCCGCGCGCCTTTTGACCAACACACGAAAATATGAACACATCACTCCTGTCCTGTCCTCTTTACACTGGCTCCCGGTTCAGTTCAGGATACAGTTCAAGCTGCTCCTGTTTGTTTTCAAAGCTCTGAATGGACTTGCACCTCTGTACATCTCAGAACTTTTGAAAGCCCATCAGCCCGGCAGAGCTTTACGATCTGCCAGTCAACACCTGCTGGAGGTGCCTCACTCAAGGTACAAACAATGGGGAGACCGGTCATTTTCTGTTGCCGGCCCTAAAGCCTGGAACAGTCTCCCCCTTGAGCTGCGTGCCACCTCTGATCTGACTCTGTTCAAAACCAGACTGAAGACACACTTGTTCAAAAAAGCTTTCAGTGTGTAACTTTTATTACTTTTGGTATTTTAGTATGTAGCATTTTTTATTTCCATTGCCTTTTTATTTCCTCTAGTTCAAATAAGCTTCCAGTGTGCAACTGTTATTACTTTTGGTATTTTAATATGTAACATTTTTTAATCTACATTGCCTTTTTATTTCCTCTTGTTCAAAAAGTTTTAGTTTGTAGAATTTTTTATTTCCATTGCCTTCTTTTATTGCTGTTGTTTCTTATTCTATTTTCATTGATTTATTGTTCCAGTTTTTTCATCCTTTTATCCTGTTAAGCACCTTGGTCAATGCAAGGCATTGTTGGAAGGTGCTATACAAATAAAGTTTATTATTATTATTATAATCTCTGATATTAGATTCAAGTTGCCATTGTACACCTGGTGTCAATTAGAAGTAACATATTTGGATGAAATAAAACAGGGTGCTGTAAAGGTTTTTGACGCTAATATGCAAGGCAAGGCTGAAGCTTTCAAGCTGCTTAAAGCAAAGCTTGAATTGATAAGGCAGAAGAGCAAACGAGAAAGAAAAAACTTCTCCAAAAAGGCCTTGAGTTACAACGTCAGTTTAGACCAGGGGTGCCCAACCTTTTTTGAACTAAGGGCTACTTTTGAAGTCGGCGGTTTGCCGAGAGCTACTCGTCCAGTCTCAGTATCAAAAAACATAATTTTTCATCTCTCTACTCCTCACTTCTTTAAAGTAAATAAAACAGAACGTAATGTGTTGCTAGTTTTATTTAATTAAAGTATTTTATCAAAGTAAAAGAACACAATATTTGAAAAGCACACCATATTTTTTTAAAGAAACGAATAAACAACTGAAAACTCCCTCATTTACACTAACTATTTACAAAAAGTGACTTACAAAGGTGCAGACTTACAAATCTCCAACAACTATTTCAAACATCAATAAAACCTAAATATCAAAACTAGGCAGCTGCTCTGTGCAGCAGGATGGTGTCATCTGGTGCAAGCTGTATAAAATAAATGTGTCTCTACCTTAGTGGCACTTCTGACACTGAGAGGATGAGGCCAGTGTCTCATAAGCGAGGTAGTATGAGGTGGTTGTGAGGTGCAGGCAGGTCTCCAGATGATCATCAGTCATTGTGGATCTGTTTTTGGACTTGATGATTTTCATGTGTGAAAAAGCAGACTCACACAGGTAGGTAGATCCAAAAAGTGCTGTTAAGTTCAAAGCACATCTTCGGATGTTAGGATACTTTTCTTCTGACAGCAGACTCCAGAACTCTCCATCCACGCCAGGTGATGCTCTGGATTTGATCTCAATGTCATTTTGCAGATTTTCAACACCAGAGCTGTCCAGCTGAAACACAGACACCAATTTGGACACAATGTCATCCACATCAACATTTCCAAAAGGATAACACAGGTAGCTGGTAACAGGCTACTCATCAAACTGAAGAGAGAAACACTCACGTTGTTCCACGTCCTTTTTTAGCTGCTCCTCCACATCAACAGCCATTCCCTCACATGGCCGTGTCACTGTTTGTCTGGACAACTGCACGTCTTTAATAGCAGCTACGATCTCACTTTTATTTTTTAAATCATGAAAAGGCGCATCTGCAGCCTCAATAAACACTTCTTTCATAACTTCTCCATCGCTGAAAGACTTCTTATGTTGAGCCAGGATGCAGCTAACACGGTAGGAAGCTATCTTTACCTTTTGTGCTGGGCCGAGTGAAGACCGATTGCTGGGCTGCGAGCTTGTTTTTATTTATTGAATTACAGATGAGGCAAATAGACTTCGAATTAGAATAAACAAAAAAATAATCCTCCTCCCATTCTGTGTGAAAATAGTAAGTTTTCGTTTGCTTGTTCGCTAGTTTTCCTTCCATGTTTACTACGTACTGACATTCACTCCACAGCGCTCTCACGCACCGATAGCTCCACTGCTGAACCTAAAGTCTCGTTAGTCACCGCACCCAAAACTCGTGAGACTATGTCTGTGAGCATACAAGATGGGGAGGGCTGAGGAAAGTGTTGCTGCGCATTGGAATATAGTCATTCCTCCCTCTACCTCTTCTGACGGAGTTAGAATGAAGTTGAGCAGCGGACATGTCACCTCCACCACTTCTGCTGGAGTTAGAATGAAGCTTAGCAACAGACATTTCACCTTCTTAACAGCTGACAGCCAGCTCGTCAGCTGTTAGACAGGTTGCGCTTCGCGGGCGAATGGGAACCAGCTGGCGGGCGACCGGTCGCCCGCGAGCGACTGGTTGGGCACACCTGGTTTAGACAAAAAGCAATGAAACAGTGTGCTGCAACTGCTTTTGAGGCTCCCATGCAAAGCAAAACACCCTCTGAGGTGTGCCCAGGTCAAAAGGTTGTATCCCAGTCGCTAAAAATAGGAGAGGTTCTCCCTCCTATAGAATGCGAGAATAAACACTGTCGTATCAATGGCCGTCTGACCTCAGAAGTGATGGAGAACATACGTCGGTTGATAGAAAGGTTGGATAATGCAAGCAAGAATAAACAAGATTTTCAAGCTAACAAACAACGAAATGTTGGTGCCAGGTGGAACAGTGACTCACAATGGTTTAAAGGGAGCCCCGCTCCTAAAGCACCTCGGATTGAAAAGTTTGAGACAAGCGATGAACCACAAAAGGTAGGTGTTCACTCTTTGCACCACTCCCCTCGGGACGGAGGTTGAGGAGCATCAAATGTAGAACCACTAGACTGAGGAACAGCTTCTACCCTGAGGCTGTCAGACTCATGAATAAATAAATAATAAGAATAAACACTGCAAAATGTCACATCATGTTGATACTGATCTGTTTCTTGTTGCTGCGTTCATCTGTGACCATCTGCTCATAATGACTCATGTTCGTGCTGCTGTTTATAATGATGTTTTTCTACTACATTAGGGCTTAGTGTATTACTAGCTGATGTCTCTCTTAGTTAATCCTAGATGTTATTATTGTTTTTCTCTTGCATTTGTTGTTGGATGTAACTGGGACCCTGTGTACATAATCTCGTTTTCAACACATGTACTACATGCGGTGAAAATGACAATAAATTCTCTCTGACTCTCTTTAAGAGACCCAAAATGGTTCAGATCGAACCAGGTGGGTGGAAACCAAGGTCTACCGGTGGGTGAACTTCAAAAGAAATTGAGGTATGAGGACCTAAACTCATGTAACAATGCGTGGTCCCAACAGAAACCCTCGAGCCACGGAACTGCACCTCCCGCGCCTCAAACAGAACAGTTCGAGACAGGCAAAGAGTCACGAATGTCCCAGAAAATAGGCATAACACCTCTATGCTCGGACGAGACAGAGGAAGTAAGTAGTTTGTTAGTAGATTTGAATGTTACAGTGCTTGGCCAACCTGATACAATGAGTGGCGTTATCACTGATAATGACACCAACAACATTGACCTACCTGGAGCGATGTATAGCACTACCTTTCACAAAAACTTGGAGCACACAGTTAACATTGATAACATCGACACAGATGCCACAGTTGTTGACAATAAAGATGCTGACAGCCAACAAGATTACACAGACAGAGGTACACGTAAACAGAAACGTGTGCCAAGGCCTGTAAGGTTTCTGTGTAACTTTATCAAAAGGGGGGTGGCTAAGAAAGCTTACCTGCCAATCACACTGGAAGGTGTCCTCGCACAAGAAGCCCTCCTGGACGGCAGTACGGACATGACTATTATGTCAGCCAAGCTGTTCGAGGAGCTAAGGACCGCCGCTAACGGTGTTAACAGGCAAATACCCCTCGTGAAAAGCGCTATTGAGCTGCAGGGTCTCGCAGAGACGAGAACAACCCTAACAGCTATAGCTATGGTTCACATGCAGATTGGCAAAACGACAATATACCACCCGGTACATGTGTCTACCGTTGACTCATTCCCATTTTTGGTTGGCCAAGATTTTATAAATCACTTTGACGCGATTATAGATTATGGCGATCATACAATGTGGGCCACAGTGAGCAACCCACTGCCAATTGAAATGCCTCCACAAGGTGACACTGACTGTCTAACAGCAGGTACCGCAGAAGGCACAAGGGAATCCTCAACCGAGAACACAAGCCCGGTAAGTGAACCTTCGAATACAGGTGAGGCAGAAGAGACACAACAGTTGGACCCAACTCTGGCCCAACAAGAGAACCTCCTCTGCGAGCTGGAACAATCAGCACTCACTGAACACTACCTACCACAGGTAGAAGAAGGTGTGAAGATCCACGGATCCCACACCAATGACGCTGTACTGTCCTCTGGGACAGATAAATCGGCAATCAGCCAAGCTTTCGGCGAAACCTTGGTTCAAGAGCATTTGAGTCTAGAACTAATCAGAAACGACATAGTTTCTACAGACTCAAAGAGCCCCTCATCAGACAAAGGGGGGAAACACTCGCACACCAACAACAGTGACCTGTTGCAGTCTGAACAATCAGACACACCTGCGACTGCGCCGACAGTTGTGACACACCTGAATTACACAGAAAGAGGTAAACGTAAGAAGATACGTTGGCCGATACCTAAAAGGTTCCTGTGTACTGTCTACTCTCAGCTGCGAAAACAGCTTAAACTAAACATTGGCATCCTAACTTGTGCCCATGGACGGACGTCCTCACCTGTGTTCGTGGTCCCCCATGACCTCAGGGGGGTGATGTTAGGTCATGCCCAAGACAAAGACAAAGATTTCAATAACCCCACAAACGACAAAGATCTCGCAAACTCACAGACTTCATGGGAAATTAAGGTCGTCCAAGCACACGATAGTAAATAAACTAAACAGTTTAAACTATATTAGTTGCTAAAAGAAACCGTTCCAACTAGAACTTAGAAACGCTAAGTCTAAAAACCCACAACAAAAAACTAACCTTAACAACCGTTTAAATCTGCAGGATTTAATTGACATCGGTTATAAAGCTAAGACCTGTTTTTATTGTGTGATACACGTTGGAATCTGACGACAGGAGTGAGTTGAAGCAGTGAAACGTTGTTTTCTAGTTGCTTAATTGCTACTTTTGTTGTTATTGAAACTTGGTATTGTTTTCTGAACACTCCCAGCCAAAAGAGGTTTTTATTAATGATAAGTTAAAGACTTAAATGGATTTAACTATGCCAACATGCTGTTTTCATTTGTTAAACCTCAGTCAATGAAGAGTCAATGTAGTTTAAAGCTACTTTAGGTACCATAAACTACACTGGTCTCACAATTTCTAATTTGAACCGATTCGATCGATTCTATTCTAGATCATCTATTCATTTTGATGAGTCTCGCCATAGACTTCAAAATTTATAGGGAATACCAAATCCTACGTCGTCGTCTTAAAGGACAACAGACATTTAGACCAAACTATATTTTCTTTTCTATTTTAGTTTAACTTTAAGCTAAGTTATGAATGGAGGAATAGTTTGGAAGAAGAGGCCTTCGTTACAGAAGCCCTCCTGAACCGTCTATAGACGTAGATCCCTATATTTAACTTTTGATGCATGATCCACCCCTTAATTGGTAGTTATAGCTGATCTAAACCATGATAGCTTACATACCAGGTGCATATAGGTAAGGCTAATGTAAAATCCCAATCATAAGCCCACTTAAAACCACATAAATGCATGACACATAGAACCAGAGTGGCACGGACTGGAAACCAACCAGCCTTCAACCTTCGATGTGGGGACCTGCTACTTCAACGTTGGTCTTCAACCTTCATCCAAGGGTCGCCTCCTCTGCGTCAATCGAGGGATCCCCTCTACATGCTGATAAAAACAATTGTTGCTGATGAAATCAACAACTCTAATCGATATGGATTTACCGCTGTGGAATTACCGCTGTGGATTATAAGACTTTGTTTTCCAAAGGATTAAAAGCTTTCCGCTATGGGATTACCTACGAACAGTATGGAATTTCCAAAAACACTATGGGATTATAATTTTTGATTTTTTCCTCTTGCTGGATTACATCAAGATCAGAGACATTCGGTGGTATCCTTTCGTGTTGGAACTCATCCCCATGGACAGGCGATAACTTCCAAAAGGGGGGACTGTAGTGAACCAGACAGGGTTCTCTAATACACCTTCGTCTCTTTGATATGTCCCAGTGACACCTTTTCACTGATACCCTCAGAAAAAAGACAGTAACACTATTTTATTACATTATTTTAAATCAAAACACAATAAGTCATAAGAGACTCTCTTATTCCTCTATTTTTGTGTTAATGAATAACCTTGTGTTACTTGTATAAGCATTATTGAATTCAATGTTTGTTAAGTCAAAGACTGTTTAATTCAAACTGTTTAATTCAAGTTGGAAATCCAATGTTATTTCAAAATAATGATCACTTCTTCATATGATGAATCAAACGTTGAAAGTGAATTAATGTCAGACTGAACTCCTCAGTTTTGTTAGAAGTTAGAATGCAGTTTTAATCCGTTGTTTTATGAAGCTGGCTCCAGTCAATCTGTTTCTCTCTCTTCATTCTAAACAACTTCTTCTCTGTTCTAAAAACTGATATCCGAGTGACCTTCATTCCACTGGTTCGTTTGGACCAATGGGGAAAGAACAAGTCACTGATCACAGATCCTTCCTTAAAGTTCTAAGCTGTTCCTGGAACTGACGAAGTCTGCTGTGGTCCTCAAGCAATGAGGTTCTCCAAAGAACTGATGATCATCTGGTCAACACGCTAATGACACGTCATTCAGTTAAAGACTTATAACATGCCAAGTTATAAGTCATCTTCAACAGCTGAAAAAGCTCTCTTTTATTGACATTCCTTTAAGGAACGTCTTATCTTGAACAAACACCAGGAGCTGCCGTTACTTTCGGTTCGAGTCTTGGCGCACGTCTGGAGACGCTGAGAACGGTAAACGGACTGACCAACTGGACCGAGGGAGATTGACCATCTTCACGAGGTAACAAGTCATCAAATGCTTTACCAAGGGTACCAACGTGTAGACGAGATCGGCCGGAGAGCTGCCATCTTTCTGGTTAAAACACTTCAAGATAATAACTCTACTCATCCTCCATTTTCTTCCTCCTCCATTTTCTCTTCACTGAAACTTTCTTACTTTAAGAAACTAAACTTTAAGTTATTGTGCCAGCAGAGATGTAAGTTATTAAAACCCATGACTTTATTCTGTTGTTCCTATGAAATTACGGACGCGTATTTCATCTGTGCTGAAGTTAATTATGGGAAAAATAATCAATCAATCATGTACAAATGTGTGATGTAATTTACAATTATGTTAAATAAATGGTCCAGTCCTGCTGTGCCAACATAAGTTTAACGTTTCCTATGAATTACATCTGGTCAAGGTATAGAATTATTGGTATTAAGCTGAAAAAGAGAGAACTCGTTTAATTAATGATGTATTTTTGTGTCAGTCTAAACCCTGCCAATTTATACATCTAAAATATAGGTAAGTCAGTAAACTGACCCCTTCCTATATTACTACATATATATATATATATATATATA
>JBBPBX010081390.1:0-15964 GCA_038048925.1 Garcialebias charrua | reverse complement strand
ATCAGAAAGAGCCCAGCAGAAAAATAAGTATTTTTGAATGGCTCGCCCGTGAGGCAGACAAAACTGCTCAGAGGGACAAGGAGAAACAGGAACGGATGGAGGAGCCTGTCATCCGGTGGGGGGCGTTTCGGACCAAACCCATCCAGAGACGAGGTCACCACAGCCCGGAGGTGGAGATCCTACCAGCACCTCTTCTTGTGGAGGAAGAGGAAATGAGGTCTCAGTTCTGGGGGAGCCGCCTGGCTTTTAAGCCAGCTTCTTCCTCCACCCCACCGGCTTATTGCTCGTCACATCTGCTGCTGTGGTCAGACGATGACGCTGAGCTGGAGGATGAAATCTGGGGTGCGCCCATCCTTCAGCTCACATCACCAACGCAGCAGGAAGAGGCGGCAAAGAAGAGGCAAGACCACCGACTCTCAGCTTCATCCCTCCTCACCTCGCCGCTGCACCCCGTTGTCCGTCTCCTCCTCGCTCGCCACCAGATGTACAGCTCAGCTCTCGCTTTCTGGAGGAGGGAGAGAGGGTGTCACAGGAGGAGCTGGAACGTTGGCAGGCAGCTTTTGTGGCAAAGTACTTGCCATCTCTGGTCCTTGGTTCTTCAGCTGCTGCAGACTCGACTGTGGTCTCCTCGCATGCAGTCTCGACGGTGGTCTCCTCGCATGCAGTCTCAGAGGAGCCCGACAACGAGGGTCCTGACGACGAGGGTCCGGATGACGTCTCAGAGGAGCCCGACAACGAGGGTCCTGACGACGAGGGTCCGGATGACGTCTCAGAGGAGCCCGACAACGAGGGTCCTGACGACGAGGGTCCGGATGACGTCTCAGAGGAGCCCGACAACGAGGGTCCTGACGACGAGGGTCCGGATGACGTCTCAGAGGAGCCCGACAACGAGGGTCCTGACGACGAGGGTCCGGATGACGTCTCAGAGGAGCCCGACAACGAGGGTCCTGACGACGAGGGTCCGGATGACGTCTCAGAGGAGCCCGACAACGAGGGTCCTGACGACGAGGGTCCGGATGACGTCTCAGAGGAGCCCGACAACGAGGGTCCTGACGACGAGGGTCCGGATGACGTCACAGAGGAGCCCGACAACGAGGGTCCTGACGACGAGGGTCTGGATGACGTCACAGAGGAGCCCGACAACGTCTCACCGCCCGACAAAGTCTCAGAGGGTCCTTACGACGAGGGTCCAGACGAAGAGGGTCCTCACGACTTCTCGGAGGATCCCCACGATGAGGGTCCTGACGAAGAGGGTCCCCACGACTTCTCGGAGGATCCCCACGACGAGGGTCCCGACGAAGAGGGTCCCCACGACGTCTCAGAGGGTCCCCACGATGAGGGTCCAGACGAAGAGGGTCCCCACGACGTCTCAGAGGGTCCTTACGACGAGGATCCCGACTAAGAGGGTCCCCACGATGAGGGTCTCGACAAAGCAGACAACGTCTCCGAGGGTCTCGACGAAGCAGACGACGTCTCCGAGGGTCTCGACGAAGCAGACGACGTCTCCGAGGGTCTCGACGAAGCAGACGACGTCTCCGAGGGTCTCGACGAAGCAGACGACGTCTCCGAGGGTCTCGACGAAGCAGACGACGTCTCCGAGGGTCTCGACGAAGCAGACGACGTCTCCGAGGGTCTCGACGAAGCAGACGACGTCTCCGAGGGTCTCGACGAAGCAGACGACGTCTCCGAGGGTCTCGACGAAGCAGACGACGTCTCCGAGGGTCTCGACGAAGCAGACGCCGTCTCCGAGGGTCTCGACGAAGTGGACGCCGTCTCCGAGGGTCTCGACGACGTCTCAGAGGGTCAGACCGCCTCGGCGCCCAACGACGGGGGTCCTGACGATGGCAGAGTACCGGCCGACGACTGTATTCCGGCCGACGTCTGTGTTCCGGCCGACAAATAATAATAATAATAATTAATTCAATTTATAACGCACTTTTCATTACTGAAAATCTCAAAGTGCTACACATATATTGAATGCTACACACATTCATAAACCGATGGCGGCAGACTACCATACAAGGTGCTTTCCAGTCCTACCGGGAGCAACTCAGGGTTAAGTGTCTTGCCCAAGGACACAACGACACATGGTGCGGGTCCCGGGAGTCGAACCGCCAACTTTCCGATCGGGAGACGACTGCCATTATCACTACACCACGGCCGCCCCTGACAAAGAAGGTGTACCGGTCGAATGTGGTGTCCCAGCCGTCCCTTTCCTTGGGGGCGTGTTTCTTGCTGGACGGTACTCTGGTCGCCCGCCTGACGTGCCATTATGGATGGCCTCCTGGACGTCCTCCAGATCGGGCTGGTGGTGATGGGCGGCCTCCTGGACGTCCTCCAGATCGGGCTGGTGGTGATGGGCGGCCTCCTGGATGTCCTCCAGATCAGGCTGGTGGTGATGGGCGACCTCCTGGGCGCCCCTCGGATCGGGCTGATGTTGGCCCGCCGTCCTGCCTGTTGCCTCCCTCCGCCCGCCCTTGTTCTTGTGGGGTCCGTCTTGGGGCTGTCAGGTGCAACCCTTGAGAGGGGAGGTTATGTCAGGTTCTGTCCCTGTCTGTTTCTTTAGGCTCTGTTTCTTTGTTATTTTGTGTTTCCCTCCTGCCATACTTTGTTATTCTGAGCTTTGTTTACTGGTTTCTGTGTATCTCATTCAGTCTGTCATTTCCCACTCCTTAGTCTGTCTCTCTGTGCTCAGGCCTTCAGCCTTAATCATTCACAGCTGGTCCTCATTCTAATCATCCCAGGTGCTTCTCACTGTCTCGTTTGTGTCAGTGTATATAAACTCTGTGTATTCACTCCTTGAGCACCGGGGCTTTGTCTTTCCACAGTGTGTGAGCTGCTCATCTCCTCTCAGTAAGTGTTTTTGTTCCATCAGCATTATTATTTTTGTTAAATAAATAATTATTCATTTTACATTCTTGAGCCAGTTCTGTTTTTCTGCACGTGGGTTCAAACATTAAACAGCAGATCATGACAATTTTATCTGGCCTCAAATTTAATATATTAAATGTAAAATAGTTTCATGGTTTATCTTTTTGTCACTGTATTTAGTGCAAACTTCTCATGACAGCTGGCCAACGTTCAAGCCAACAAAATTACGTTTTGAGTTTTTTCAGTAATCTTTGAGTCTGATATGGAAAGAGCAACAAAGAATTGATTTGCTGAATTGTAACAAAAAATTGTAACTAAAAAAAAAGTTGTTGATTGTATTGCAATAAAAAAAATATCATAGGCTACATTTTTGCCAAATATTTTTAAAATGTGAAAAAAATGGGCCACTCTTGGCCATTAATAAACTCCCGGGCTGAAAAGTTGTCCCACTCCGCCCCTGACTCACATTAATTACTTACGAACAAATATCTCAAAATCTATTGGAGTACTATATAAAGTGAAGGAGTTATTTAATGACAAAGCCCTGATTTTGTTATATAATACATTAATTCTTCCTCATTTGATTTACTGTATTGAAGTTTGGGGTAAAGCTTGTAAGACGATCACAAATCCGGTCTTTACTTTACAAAAAAGAGCTATAAGAATTATCGCTAGAAAAGACTACACCCATCCATCAAATATATTGTTTTGTAAATTGAAAATTTTGAAATTCTATGAATTGGTTGATTATCACATTTTAATATTTATGTATAAGGCCCACAAAAACATATTACCTTCTAACATTCAAATTAAATTTGTTAAAAGAGAGTTGTTTTTTAAAGGGAATAGAACTGTTTGTAAAGCCACAGTTTTTAACCTGTTTGAAGAAAAGATGCACTTTAAAGGTTCAGTCTGCAGTTTCTGTAGAACAGCAGCACTTAGAAAAAATTTCAACAAGCAAAGCATTCTGATCCCTCCCCCTCAGAGCCATATATGGCTCTGCCCCCTTGTGGTCTGTTGAAATTTGAATTCAAGCTCTGTTTTTATTGGCTGATTCAAATTCAAGCTCGGTTTTTATTGGCTGGTTACAAACTTTGTTTTTATTGGCTGGAAAATGGCGGGTCACTTTTTCTTTTTAGAAATGCTTATTTACCACCTGGAGAAGCAAGGGGACAATATTTTTTTTTAGTTTTTTCAGAGATTACCTCTCTAACATCAATCTAGTGACAGAGTGAAGAAATATGTTAAAATATATATTGTTTGAAAAGTTACAGACTACATTACAATCTTACATACCCCAGCTTTAATCCAGGGTATAGGTTTATGGAATGGTAGAGGATGTCTTTAAAAATATCAGATCTCTGTGTATATTTAAGAAAAAGGTTAAAACTAGTTTTTTGAAGATATATGATCAAGTATAATTTAATTTAAAGAAACTGCTTTTAGAGCTGATTTTTCTTTTTAGTATTACTTTTATTTTATATTCTATTTTGTTTTAAATATTTTGAGGCAAAAAGGAGCAGACATCATAAGATTTATTCTTCTTCTGCTTCTTTTCATTTTGATTTGTGTATTATTTGTGTTTTATTGTAAACATTTTTTTTGTATTTTAAAATGAATGAATGAATAAATGAAATGAAATGAAATATTTAGAGTAAAAGCTATAATTATAAATTTAAAACAATTGAAACTGAATACGCTATTAGAACTGGGGTTGATTTTATGTCTTTTAATGAAAATGATTTGGCTACAGAATAAATACCAGATCAAAACACTCTTCAACAAGGAATGATGGAGACCAGTGCAGTTTCTGATTTCAAACAAACTGGAATAGATTCCTCGTCATGTCGGACAACCCAACTGGAGCAGCCAACCCCTCCGGAATCCCAAGACTGGACCCAGGCCTACAGTGTGTACAGGCCTTCCTGAAAAATGAAATAATTCAACAGAACAAATGTAGTAATAACCAAAATATGAACTTGTGTTAGGGAATATTTTCTGTACAGACAGCATCCCAATGCTTTATTCACATGAGAGTAACAGGGGACCTAAAATCAAAACAGATAGTTCTAGTCTGACAATATTCCACTGTTCAAATATTATGTACTGTATATTAAAGCTGCACTGACATCATGTTGTAACTATGCATCATTTTGCACTACATATATATATTTTATCATTCTACTGTACTATGTTCGTTTTTGCAAAATAAATTATAAATATATTAAAATTTCATTACAAGTTATGGTAAATTTGTCGCTGTGACACGCCCCTATAAATCTGAGAATTTCCGCATACGTCACCTGTGACGAACGGAGATGAGACGCTGCTCGTGCGCACCTTGTAAATAACAATGGCGACCGATACAGAACCGGACGAATTTAGCAATCTGAGTGAAGAATAGAGTGATTTTTAGTCAGTTTGGGAAGCCAAAGTTATTTCAGGGGGTTAAACAATAAACAGCAGGTTCTAATTTATGTCTGCAGCCGTATTTAATGAAGCCTTACCAACGAGGAAGCAGGTGTCAAGCCGCGACGTTTGAGGACAGAGGAGGACGTGATGGAACCCGTTCTCGTCGTCCACAGAGCACTGATTGGTACTGCTTTAATTAATGTATCTATCTAATAATTATTCAACATTATTTATAGTTTAAAAAATATGAGTCCCTTTGAAGTATCTTTTTTATTTTCTATGTTTATGCTAACATACGTTATGTGCATGTTTTACTGCACTGAAAATCATTACATCAAAAACGAAATTTCACTCAAATTCTGTCTAAATAACATCACTACATTTTCATAGCTGGATCATCAGGGTGCATGCGCAGTACTTGGTTTCATCTGTAATAATCAAAATAACACAATATTTGATATTCACCCTATTATAAGTTTAATCATATAAATATTTGCTAATTTAAGCTTGTTCTACCTTTTCAGCCACTGTTTTTTTTTTTTGCATATTTAGATAATGTTATCAAGTTTTTTGTGGTAATTTCTGCTACTTTGAGCAACCATCCTGCTTATATCCTACACACAGAAGGTCAAAATTTCACAGCGCTCACATCAGCTGAGCAGGATGTAGGATATAAGCAGGATGGTTGCTCAAAGTTGCAGAAATTACCACAAAATCTTGATAACATTATCTAAATATGCAAAAAAAAAAATTGATTATTACAGATGAAACCAAGTACTGCACACCCTGATGAAAATGTAGTGATGTTATTTAGACAGAATTTGAGTGAAATTTCGTTTTTGATGTAATGATTCAATGCAGTAAAACTTGCACATAACGCATGTTAGAATAAACATAGAAAATAAAACAGATGCTTCAAAGAGACTCCTATTTTTTAAACTATAAGTAATGTTGAATAATTATTAGATAGATACATTAATTAGAGCAGTACCAATCAGTGCTCTGTGGACGACGAGAACGGGTTCCATCACGTCCTCCTCTGTGCTCAGAAATCGCGGGTTCCCCCCTGCTTCCTTGTTGGTAAGGCTTCAATAAATACGGCTGCAGACAGAACCTGCTGTTTATTGTTTAACCCCCTGAAATAACTTTGGCTTCCCAAACTGAATAAAAATCGCTCTATTCTTCACTCAAATTGCTAAATTAGTCCGGTTCTGTATCGGTCGCCATTGTTATTTACAAGGTGCGCACGAGCGGCGTCTCATCTCCGTACGTCACAGGTGACGTATGCGGAAATTCTTGGATTTATAAGGGCGTGTCACAGCGACAAATTTACCATAACGTGTAATGAAATTTTAATATATTTATAATTTATTTTGCAAAAACGAACATAGTTGAATGATAAAATATATATATATATATATTTTTTTTCTTCTTTCGGCTTTATTCCCTGCGTTAGGGGTCGCCACAGCGAACTGGTCGCACGAAGATTTGGCAGTTGTTTTTACGCCGGATGCCCTTCCTGACACAACCACAGACCACCGAGCAACCACAGCCCTCTGTGTGGAGCAGAGAGCTGATATCTAGGGTTCCCGGGGGAGCAGATGGTGGGGGTTAAGGGCCTTGCTCAAGGGCCCAGAGTGGGGCAGATGAGGGTGGATACAAGTGTGACCGCTTCACTTATCCCACCCACATCTTTGATGTTGTCGGTACCGGGGCTTGAACCGGCGACCTTCCGATCACAAGCTCACCTTCTTAACCTTTGCGCCACCACTCCCCTGAATGATAAAATATTTATATGTAGTGCAAAATGATGCATAGTTACAACATGATATCAGTGCAGCTTTAAATATAATGTGTGTGTATCATGCATATACAGTACAGTATATAAAGTATGTATGTACAGCATGTATGTATGTATATACTGTATATACAGTGTGTATACAGTATACACATACAGTGTGTGTATGTACTGTTTATGTATCACACATGTATTTATATTATTTACCAACAGATTTAATTAGTAAATACTTTAAAGCTTCAGTATGTAACTTATTTTTTAAACATATTTCTTCACTCTGCCACTATCTCCTGATAGATTGATGTTTGACAGGTAATCTCTGAAAAAAACTATAATCCTCTGGCGTCTCCCGGTGGTAATAAAAATATTTATAAAAACCAAAGTGCCCCGCGGGTAACCAGCCAATAAAAACAGAGTTTATAACCAGCAAATAAAAACAGAGCTTCTAACTTCTCACGCTCCTAACCCACGCCCCCCGTCTGTCAGCTCGCAGTGGCCGCGCAGGTTCTCGTTGAAATAATTGCAAAGCGATGCAAAACTGTTTTGTATGTGACACAAATGTATTAAATTCCCCTTCTTCATCCCTGCTCTGGACTTTTGTTTTTTTTCGCAAAAGTCAAGTGATCGCTTCATCCTCCGCTCAGTCATGACAGAAACATTCAGGAAATGAATGAATTTGTCACGAGCGAATTAGAATCGGGTTCAACGTGGCTGCCGAGGCTCTGCAGATTTGCTGGTGTTCTGGTGTGCTGGACCCTGTTTTTATTTTATTTTTTAGAATGTTTTATTAACATATAAACACAGAAATTCGGAGCGGCTGCGACAGGACATGAGTGGAGGCGGAGTTAAGGAAGCTGAGCTGACTTACAGCGAGAGTGACGGGGAACAGAGCCATATATGGCTCTGAGGGGGAGGGAGCAGAATGCTTTTCCCTGTTGAAATTTTTTCTAAATGCCAGCGTATTCCAGAAAATGCAGACAGCACCTTTAACAGATATTTACTCACATTTTAGTACAATTTTAGCTTCATGATAGCCTGGCCCTCACCATTCCTACGCAGCTCCGCTCAATTCTCATTTCCCTTCACTGCTCAGTCTGGGATTTCTCCCATTGACAACGATTTCTCCGGCCGATTTTTGACCGGACCAATCAGAGAACAGAAGGGACGGAGTTTTTGGCCCCTAACCCACGCCCCCACCTGTCCCAGCGCAGCCAGCGAGCAGCCGCATGTTCTCATTCAAAGCGATGCAAAGCGATGCAGGACTGTTTTATAAATGACACAAATGTATTAATTTCCCGTTCTTAATCCCTTATCTGGAGTTTTATTTTGTTTTTTTGCCAAAAGTCAAGTGTTCGCTCCCTCCTCCCTCCTCCTCCTCTCTCTCCGCTGAGTGCAAAGAATAAGGAAATGACTGAGGTTGTCACGAGAGAATTAAACTCAGGTTTTACGTTGCTGTCCGAATCCCTGCATATTTTCTGGTCTTCTGGTGTGCTGGACCAGCGCTACATGGTTTTATTTAATTTTTTTCAAACGTTTTATAACATATAAACACAGAATATGCAGGCAGCGAGAGAAATAGCAGCAGGAGGCGGAGCAGATGTCAAGTTCAGCAGAGCACAGAGGGGGAGGGAGCAGAATGCTTTTCCCTGTTCAAAATTTTTCTAAGATCCAATGGTTTTGTTCCTCAGGCAGAGGCCACGCCTCCAGCAAGAATCGTTTCTCTATGGAGAAAGTCCAGACCCTCGAAGCGAAGTGAAGGACAAGGGTCTGGTTTTAACCAGGCTAGCTTCATGAGCATTTTTCTCTTCTTTTAGTCACATAATTATTTTAAATGTGCTTTAATAACTGGTTTAATGATGGATCATGTTTTGAGACCCGCTGTCATTGTTCACTCGTTCAATCTTGGAAAAAAGATGTGTAAACTGTCTCAATCATATCTAACCAGCTAAATAAAGGTTTAACTAAAATAACACACAGCCAACAAACAGTCCAGGCTCAACACGGACCAGAACCAGAACTTTGTTGTGAGTGTTACCGTGTGGAAGTTAGCATGTAAAGTAGCGACATGCTAAGCTAACCACAGCAGTAGAGACGCTAAATCATGAAAAAAAAAAAAAACCAGCTCCAACACACACAGACAGTTATACTGTAACATTGTTCTGACATTGTTTCACAAAATGATGTATATAGAATATTTTGTTTACCGGACAAAAGGTGATCGGAGCACTAGTGATGTAAATCTGACACCGAAGCTCCGATCCTTGCTTCGAACTCGAAGCTGCGTTCTCTTTGAACCACTGCTACAAGGCGTGGTTTACAGCAGAGCAGGTTACGTAAGCGATGACGTATGAAGCAGTGACTGCTTCGGTCCCCGAATGAATCCCGCGAGATGATTCGTTGACGCGAGACAAGCTTCGGGAGGCTTGTGCACGCCAAAACACCCTTAAAGGCAGCCGACACACACAACAACATGTCAGGTTGTTGTTGGAGTTGTTTTGTGCATTATTATTGTTTTCATCACTGCTTTTGCTTGATAAACATGGAGCCAACCAATAAGAGAAGCCGTTCTCAGATGTGGGAACACTTCGAGCTGATCATTCCCAATAAGGTGAGTATTTTATTACTAAACAAATAACTTGAACAGTAGTAAGCTGGGGGGCGGATCCAGGATTTTGCAAAGGGGGGTAGGTTAGGTACATTTGCATGTGTGATGATTTAAGTGACGTCTATGACCTGACAGTTTGTTTTCTTGTTTGATTATCACTGTTCATACAGGTCCAGTGCTCATATTGTTCCATACAACTGCCGTATAATAACAATACGTCCTCCATGCTTAGACACTACAGAGCTAAGCATGAAAACAAGCAGGACACTGTTCATGGTGGGTGTTGAGCTGAGCTCCAAACTGAGCTCCAGGCCCCGCCCATCTCTCACAGGTTGTGGGTTTGAGGTGTCTCCCAGCCAGGGGGCAGCAGACTGTTTGCTACAGGTGCAGATGATTTGATGATTTGTTTGAAGGTGTTCACTCACAGGGCAGCAAAAGGCAAACAATGTGGGAGAGAAGTGCTGGGAGAAGTTTTACTTAAGAAATATTGCAGAACTAAGGCTTGTTTCATGAAAAAGGAGGAAGAAGGAGCCGGTGAGCTTTAAACTATATTGTATTTGGAACTGTGGACTAACATGTCAAAATGTTTATATTCAGGTTAAAAATGTAATTTGTTAAACTTGTGACAAAGTTCAAATTGCAAATGATATA
Organism: Garcialebias charrua; assembly: GCA_038048925.1. Lineage (NCBI taxonomy): Eukaryota > Metazoa > Chordata > Actinopteri > Cyprinodontiformes > Rivulidae > Garcialebias > Garcialebias charrua. The sequence continues at coordinate 5,627 of JBBPBX010081390.1, read as the reverse complement.
TGTTAAAGGGCAGTTAAAGTGTGTATTATTATGAAAGGTGGAAGCTAAAAGTAATTTGTTAAATGTGATTTTGTACATTTAAGGGAGCTTAGAGCTGCCAAAGTGTATCACTGGGGAACTAAACTAAACTAAAGTTTATCACTGAAAAACATTTAAAATATGTTCAATTGTATTTGGGTGTCACATATGTGGATGTGTTATACTTAATTTCAAGGGTAAATTTTAGTTTGAAAAGGATTTAATTTTAGGAATATGTTAATTGATGTAGGCTTATTGAGTTACATTTTCTTGAACTATTTTCTTGTTTGTACTCTTAGGTTTTTCACCTGTTTTGACCTGTTTTGACCTCAACAAACTTTCAAAATAAAAGAAAAGAAAGGATTGATTCTTGGTCATTGAGTGAAGTCCAGTCCAAAATCTTCTAAAGCAAGCTACCCTTTCAAGTGGGGGGAAACTGCAGATTAAAAACTGAAAACCACTTGACAGTGAAAAACCGCCAATACGGGCTGGAGCAGAAAATCTGTTAAAAAGCAAAATGGCTGAGACAAAGTCATTGGAGCAGCTTAAAAGTAACAGAACATCTGCAAAGAGGTTATTCTCCCGACTTGCCAATAACGTTGTCCGGATGCACACCATAATGCCAGAAGAGGAGCTCAGAGACAGTTTCAAGAAACTCATAATTGAGGCTAACAAAGTTATGGAAGCCAATGAAGATGTGGAAGCTCAGTATCTCGCAGAGGCAAAACTAGAAGAGGATTCTGAAACAGTCCCAGAGTTAAGTGAGTTGCAAAGAACTGATATTGAGAAAACTGAAAGTGAGTGTGAAATGAAATTGAAAGATCTGAAGGACCTTGTCCAGAAGACGCTCTGGGCAAATTTTGGTGAAGAGGAACTGAAAATGGCAGTAAAAGCTGCAGAGGAGAAAGTAGAAAGTGTGATGTCCTTTAAACCTGGTGGAAATAAAGAGGCCTTTGACTTCATGTTCGACTACATGGAAATACTGGTGAAGAAGGCAAAGGAGTTGTATACACAATGGAAGTGCTGGGCCCCTTCGGCTGAGCAGAGAGACTTTCAGATGCGTGTAAGAGAGCTTGAGCAAATTGTTCCAAAGTTAATGTCCAGAAAAGTAGAGTTCATTGAAGCAAAAGCTAAGGAAGATGCTGGAAATGTTGTGAGTGGAGCTTCCATCACCTATCCAATATCAGCCATTAGATTGAAGCCAACCTCCCTCCCCAAGTTTACTGGCAACAGACTAAAAGCAACCCAAATACATAAAACTAACGACTCACCGTCGCGTGGTGGACACAGAACACACAATACAATCCTCCGGCCGGGTTAATTTGGCTTGAAACAGCGGGGTTCTCTGCGGATTTATGAAAAGACCCAGTGCAACCAGCTAGCATAATCGTTAGCATCCGAGTTCACCTCTGACCCGGAAGATGTCAAGATGGAATAGTCCATTTTTTAGTAGGGGGATACAGAAATCGACCGGTTTTTGTATTGCGTTTTTTAATGATTGTTTTCATCGTAACTATAATTATTTTTATGTTAAATGTACATTAACAAGCAGCAGCAATGTTAGTGATGTAGGTGACTGGCCGGGGCGGGGCGGGGCCGGAGCCCTTGCTGATTTGGGGCCCCAGACAACGGCATAATTTGCCTACATGGTAGATCCGAGTCTGTTCTCCGCTCTGCTCCCTCCCCCTCCAACCCTCCCTCCTCTCTGCTCTTTACGGTGAGGGAGCAAGGGGGAAAAAGGTGAAACAAGAGCCAGCATAAGAGCCGGAGCCAGCATAACGGAGCCAGCATAAGAGCCTGTAAATAATTCGTTTTTACTGATAGATAATTAGTTATTAGCGGTACTGCATTTGAAATAAAAATAGCACAAATCCGCTTATGAATTATAAAAGTTAGTCAAACCACAAAAACGCTGACAAATAATTTAGGTCCACTGTAAGCGGATTAGCGCTTTAGCGCTCTCTAGCGGTCTGTGCCCACCACTGGATATTTCAAATCAACCCAAATGTTTAATGTTTTATCGTACGTGGAGGATCGGCACAGCTTTTTAGAAGAAAACACACAGACTCCCTTAAAAATAATGATGGGGGCGGCCGTGGCGTAGTGGTAATGGCGTTCGTCCCCCGATCGGAAGGTTGACGGTTCGAATCCCGGTTCCCCACACCATGTGTCGTTGTGTCCTTGGGCAAGACACTTAACCCCGAGTTGCTCCTGGTAGGACTGGAAAGCACCTTGCATGGTAGTCTGCTGCTACCGGTGTATGAATGTGTGTAGCATTCAATGTGTGTAGCACTTTGAGATTTTCACTAATGAAAAGTGCGTTATAAATTGAATTCATTATTATTATTATTATTATTATTAAAGAAAACTGTGACAAATAAAAGAAAAAAGTAAACATACATGTTCAAACACACAACTGTTATTCTGCTAGAGGAATGTGTCAGTAACCCCGCCACAGAAATTAAACAGTACACACAAACTCAAAGCATTGATGTAAAATACATTATCCTTCACCTTGACACAAACTGGAAGGGCCTCACAGTTTGGCGAGGAATATACATCATGCAGCTGGACGTCTGATCTGGACTCGACAACGGACCCTCAAATGTTCATTTGATCACTCTTTCATTTCATACCTTGTGGGGTGCGTGTGATGACTTCACTCAAACTTGTTTTTCAGAGTGGTGCTAGGCACCGTTAAAGGAAAACATGTCTTATCTGAAGGGTTTGTTAGATCTGTCACCAAGGAGGCTACGAGGTCATGTGAACAAAACAAGCTTAGTTTTTTCACATAACTCTGTGCCTGATCAAACCTAATTGCAAATAGTTTCTTGACACTGAACTAAAATATTTACTCCAGGGATCGTGTGTGTTGCAAAAAGCATTAACTTTTAACATAAAAATTGATAAAGTTAGTCAGGAAACATTTTAATACCAACACTCATATTTCACCAGCCAACAAAAATAAAATAGTCAGTAGATCAGTCTTTAATGTGTGAGTCAGGAAAACATCAGTTTGTTCCTTCCTCTCCTAGAGAGGGATGGTACATATACTGAAGTGGCAAACAAAATACAAATGGCACCTTTCTATTTATATGTAATTACAAACTATTTGAAAACAAATGTTGGGGGAAAATAAATTAAATTTTGTTTTTCCATAAAGCATTTTTAATGCTTTTATTATTATTGGTTTTTTTTTAGAATAATGAACAAAATCAACTAATTTCTCATTTGTTTTTATCCTACTGCATTTCTAGATTAAACTAGTTTTCATATCAGAAATAACTCAGTTTGAAACAGAATTTTTTTTTCCTAAAGGGATGTTAGCTATTAATTTGACAGACACGATCAACTGTGAGATGATGTGTCTGTTGTGACATAAAGTATGTCAGGAACATTAGAACTGTTTGCATATTTCCTCTTGGCAGGATAAAATGTTGTTTAATGTTAGTGTTTGAAATTAAAAAAAATCTTTAATTCCTTAAAATAAAAAATAAAAAACTGGTCCAGATTTCATTGTCTGCTGGCAAAGTCTTTGTTCAACAACTTTGGAAAATCATGTTTATTTCAAATTATAAATGCATATTTGGAAGAAAAAACAAACATTCAACTCAATAATCCGGCTCTTCACATTTAGTTTCAATAATAAATGAAAAAAAAAAAAATTAAGTTGGCTGAAATCAAATCTGGTGGTGCTTCTATCATGAGCTTTGTAAACGAGTCAAATCAGATGTGATCTTGTCGTGAAGTTATGCAGATGTCATATGGTTTTGGTGCTAGAGTGACTCCAAAACGGTAATCCATGACAACTTGTGCTCCAGCGGGCATAGAGAAAGAAAAGTGCTGCATGAAGGGGACGAAGAAGAGGAACAGTTCCATTCGAGCCAGGTTCTCTCCAAGGCACAGACGCTTTCCTAAGACAATTTTTTTTTTTAACGGGAATGGTGGTGCAGTGATCAATCAAATGTTTTATTTTAAGTCTCTCTGTAAATACATTTTTGCAACAATACCAACTGAAACACAAGCCAACATAATGCAGGTATAACATCTGTTTTGCTGTTTTTGATTTGTTTCTTAACTCCTCACCTGCAGAAAAAGGAATGAACGCTGCTGGTTTCACAAACTTGCCCTCTTTATTCAGAAAGTGTCCTGGATTGAAGGTGAAAGGTGTCGCCCACTCAGTCTCGTCAAACAACACGGAAGCTAAATTAGGAATTATCAGTACTCCCTGCAGAATAAAATAAGGACGTATAAATACAAACTACTGGTTACATCATAAAACTTTTTTTTTACCAAACTGATTCGACAGACAGACAGACAGACAGACAGACAGACAGACAGACAGACAGACAGACAGACAGACAGACAGACAGACAGACAGACAGACAGACAGACAGACAGACAGACAGACAGACAGACAGACAGACAGACAGACAGACAGACAGACAGACAGACAGACAGACAGACAGACAGACAGACAGACAGACAGACAGACAGACAGACAGACAGACAGACAGACAGACAGACAGACAGACAGACAGACAGACAGATAGATACTTTATTAAACACCGGAAAGAAATTTGAGGCATCCAGTAGCATGTTCTAATTATACACAAAAATACATTTATGAAACAATATTTTTTTAAAAAGAAGCAGAAAACACAAATTTGGGAAAAGACAATGTGCACATGCACAAGGTTGTAAGGAGTACTATTCATGATTTACCTATACAGATAGTTCTCGAGTTACGTCGCAGTTCCGTTCCTACGGCCGTTCGCATGTCGAAAATCACCGTAAGTCGGAAAACACACGAGCCGCCACTTATACACGTACATTTATGGTACTGTACAGTTACCAAGCACTTCGCCTATCCTAACACAGTACCCTACATAATTATCAAAAAACACATAGCCTACAGTACATTTGGAGCCATAATGAAGGAAAAAAAATTTAATTTCTTACTGGGACCTGGTGAAGCATGTCTCCGTCTGTTAGCATGTTAGCTTGTTGCATGTCCAAGCTCTGCAGCTTCATGCTGCTTCACGCGGTCCAAACTGTTTACAGCAAAGACTGTTAGCATGTTAGCTCGTTGCACGTCCGAGCTCTGCAGCTTTGTGCTGCTTCACGTGGTCCAAACTGTTTACAGGAAGGACTGTTAGCATGTTAGCTCCATACATTTGGAGCCATCATGAAGGGCAAAAGAGTTAATAACTTTCTGGGCGTTTCTCCGCGTTAACATGTTAGCTCGGTGTTCCCGCGGTGAGCTGGTGGTGTCGGCCGGCGTGGTGGGATGCGGCGCGGTGGAGCAATCGGCGGCTGCTGCTCCGGGCCTGAGACGTCCACAGAGTTCACAGAGCATTTCCAGCTCATTTATCCGTATAAGGCAACCTCTGATCGGACACACGGTCCTCCAAAGCCGGTTGTCGAGGCTGGAGCTAACCGAAGCTAATCTGGCTAACCTGGCTAATCTGGCGGACACACTGCCGAAAACTGGCGGACACCGCCGAAAACTGGCGGAAACTGCGTAAATCGCCTTCTTTTTTTTTCCCATTAATAGATGGCCTCCCTTCACACCTTATACTAGCCATCCTCTCACTTCAATATATATA